>VCJA01005141.1:14943-26806 GCA_024139275.1 Backusella macrospora
ATCCAACAAAAATATATTTGGTAAACGTGTTATACATCTTCAAAGCATAAGCGCGATGTTGAGTAGAAACGTTTTTCGCAACTTCGGTTTCTTCAGAGCTCTGTTTTCAAGTATACTTCTTTTGAAGTTCCACTCGTGACTTTTGAGGTGGAAATGAGGTGCGCCAAGAATTCCTCTTTGATATTACCTTTAGGTACACCCCCTAATAGTTTCACATCGCTACTTTTAACTCATGTTATATTTGTTTATTTTTAGATGGCGAAGCATCTATAATTGAAACATTAGTATTAGAAACTTTGGCTGTTTCTATATCTTTGGTGGATTTGCACTTTTATCATTGATTTGAAATCTGCTCTCAAGCGCTTGCTTATAAACAGGAAATTAACTGGTCATTCATAATAAGATTTCCAACGCCCAGATGTTACTTTAGCAAGCTTTTATATATTTTTAGGTAAACTTCTTTACTGTACTATAATAAATTTAAATTGGAGGTAGAGCGTATCATGGCAGAATAATATATAATACAATAATAACTTCAAGCCTTTAATATTGAAATTTATTTAATAAGAGTCAAACAAAAACTCTATATATTAAATTTTAAACATACAAACAGCTTTTATTACACACTAACTGAACAATAATAAGAATAATAAAGTCTCTGGGATGTAAATCGGTACCTGCTCATAAAACATAGCTTTTTATAATTACTCTTCATTATATACAGGCTGAAGTGAGATACTGTATTTTTTTTTAAAAAAGAACATAGGACAGAAAAGGAGAAGTCAGCAATTGATTATAAATTCCAATGGATAAAAACCATAAAATAATGCTATACTATGTTTATTTGAATTATATGCCATACAAAAGAAAATAAGTTACAGTGTTGTTGTATCAAGGTTGTTATATAAACAAACTAAAGAGAATTAGGATGTTTAATTCTCGTATACAAAAACGAGCATTAATTCTCCAACTTAAACATTATGTGTTATATAAAATATTTAGAATAGGTTATGAAACCTTGTTTCTATGTATACTTATTTAATTATCTGTTTTAAGACTATTCGGACTCGTCCATGCGCCCAAAAAGTCTGGCTCAAACTGATATCAGCCACACATAAAAAGACCATCGGTGCTCTCAATGTTGGTCTCGATGCACCGAGTAACCGAGTAGAATCCATTTCGGGATTGCATCTTATTTAGGAAAATCAAATCACTGTTTTACTAAATTCACCCTCTGACAAAAAATACTAATAGCTTTGTGGTGATTTTAGTAACCCAAATATAAAACGAGAATTGGACTTACTCGGTGATTCACCGAGTAAAAGTATGGTAATTATTTTTTTCAAAAAGTAAATTGGTAAATATTCATCCGTATTTTTAAGGTACATATTTGGAAAAGTACTCGGTTACTTAGTGCACCGAGACCAACATTGAGAGCACCTCATATATGTATATGTGTATTGTCTGCTCTTCACTCTCAGCAATTTATATTTATTAAGTAATTTTAATTGTTTACATATATTTACACTATTTGGAAAAACTGATACATTCATTTTATGATGAAAAATAATCGAATTCTTTATGTTTTGGTACTTTAGGAGGAGGTGAGGAAGGATGCAACAAGGTACTATGCTCTAATGAAGGTCTGTGAAGTGAAATCTCTGCCGGTTTTTGTATTATTTTGCTATTTGTAGTCATAAATGGCTGTGAACTCGTAGATGGTTCGTCATCGATAGGATAAGCAAGCTGGTTTATAGTTACTGTTCGGCTATCTCTATGTAATGTACGTGCTGACAAGGTAGTTTGCGATGTACTCGCTTGAATATCATCTGGTTTTAAAGTTTGAGTTGGATTATAATAGGCTTCAAGCATTTCGGCGGTATATGAATCTGTTGTGTGTCTTTTAGAGCTATTTTGAGAGTCGATTCCAAAAAACAAAGTGGTGGTCTGCGATGGATTTCTACTGTGACTAGTTGATGCCATAAGTGTAGTACTACCAGAGTGGTGTTTCTTTCTCCATATAACCATATGGGCTGGTGGTTTACTAGATTCACCTAGTTCTTCGTCACCCAAGCCGGTCAATAGAACAATCAGATTTTTTATCTGCAAGAAAAAAAGAAAAAGAAAAACCAGCATATGGATGGAGACTTGAATATAACCAAGATACTGCTTGTTTAAAACAGTTGATTCTATTTGAGAAATATAAGGAATATTAAGAATAAGAACCACAATCTTAATAGCTCCAAAAAAACAATGTAGAAAATTGACTTGTTTATCAGCATAGGGTGACTTGAACATTTGACCTAAAAGTAAAGTGATCTCAGTAATCAAAACAACAACTAGCTGAGCCACACCACTTGTCTGAAAAAGGCCTATCATTGCTGCGACAATTGACCTGTAAGAAACGATAATAATAAAAAAGTAAAAATATTTATAGGTAAACATGTTATAGAGAGATCCATAACGTGATAGCAGCTTTATGTCTGAGAAGACGAACGAAGCTGGCCTAATCTGCAAAAGTTGAATTGAGAGAAAACCAAAGAATGCAAGCGGAATTACTAAAAATATAGCCGCCATAAACGAAAGGTACCAGCGTGAAGGAATCATTAGTTGGTAAAATGCCAAGGTAAGCTGAGGTAAATAAGCAACTGTTAGAAGCCGTACCAGGATACCTATATATATCAAAACAAAAACAGTTGAAGTCATTACTGGCATTTATATATTTTTTATTATAATTTTGTTGGAATAAAGCCTTACCTATGGTAAGATCCTTCATTTTTTTCGATTTGTTTGCAAACTTTTTATTGTCTGCTGATCTTCCTAAAAAATAGAATGCTGCCCAAGAAATCAAACACAAAGTAATACACGAAATTGCTATTATTAGCATATAAACCATAAACGTAAAAAAGAGAGCATTGATATCTATGCCAACAGCAAGTGCAAAGTCGCCCATGGAAGTGCCCTCCACATTTATTTGAGTTGAATTTGCACTCGTTATATTCTGATAGTATATTTCTTGCCTCTTATATAAGCTCCAGCCAGGATAAGAAATGTACGAATTGTCAATGGTTGATGGAAACATACGAAAAATAACTGACTGAAGCCAACCGGACGGAAACAACAGAAAACTCCATGAAAAATTCGAAATGAAAAGCGAGTAAAACCGAGGGTAATCAATATTAAATTGCCCTGAGATAACAACAAATTGAGCATAAAAGATCATATCAAAAAATCCTGGTGATTTTAATCTTAAAACACCAGGAAGCATGGCATAATTTGAACCCAGTAAAAAAACATCATGTTCGCCTTCATTAAAACTGCTGAAAGAGACTAGCAAGGAAATTATGGCAGCTGTGGCTATGAATACTATTGGAAGATATAGAAATACTTTACGCCACGTCGGATGTTGGTAACCTACAGGTGCTATTTGAACGCAAAGAAAATATGTTGCATTTGCTGTTAATGACAAGTATTCGGCTGAAATGTCAGCCAATGGTAATAAAGGAATATCAGTAATATGCTGAGACTATTTTTTACAAAGGAAAAGTATTTTGGGGGTTTTATTATTATTATCGTCAATATCAATGTTACTCTAATGTAAGTGTTGTGAAATAATAAGGCATGAAAAAAAAGGATAGAAAAAAAGTAACTGCTCTTACCCTTTCTAGCGTTACATTTCGATCTGTATCAATAGGGCAACCAATAGTGCTATCAGAACAAAATTGCTTTGGTGTTGTTTCAATTGTTTGAAAACCAAACTTTATTTTTAACAATGAGGAGGAAGATGCTAAGCGAATAAGCAGTTAAAACAAACGATGATATTATTCATTCTATTAATATATTTCGACTTTACTTGTTCCTTGTTGGTTTAAGTTAGTCATTGTTATATTGGACACACCTGTGATATTAAGGTTGTAGGTTGAAGTTTTCACATCAAAATATCGATTAATAGAAGAAACACTGAAGTTTCCCTGCTCGCAGTAAGTGAAGTTTTCTGGGGGAAACCAAACCGAATCTATATCTAGTCCTAATGAAACACTTGCAAAAAAATATACCAGTAAAAGGTTTTTTAAAGGAAACCTCATTTCAAGTCTATTGAATAGCAATAAATAAACAGGGAAGACAGTAAATGAATAGAGAGAAAAGGAAAATGTGGAAGCTTATTTTGATTTTCGGAAACTGTTGTCTCCTATTTTATTTTTAATCATGTGTACAGTTATTTTTGGCACTTGGACAGTCATTTATAGGTAATTGTCGCACCAAAGAGTAGAAGTTAGCCAGGCACACACTCCGATCCGGATCGTCATCCGCTATATCCTATTAAATACGCTTTATTATTAGATTTTAGATTTCAATAGAGAAACAGTCAAAACACTTTCAAACTACATTGGGCTTCTTAAAAATGATCGATAGAAATTTCATTAAAGAATTTTTTTTTCTTGCTATATCATTAAAAACTATGAATTAAACCCCTCTTTCTTTTCTTTTTCTTTCCTTTTTTTTTTATCCCCTTGCCTGGCTATTTACTGATATATTAGAATGCAATAAATTGATCTAGATGAATATTGGCTTATTTGCTGCTAAAAAATATTTCTTTATTTCACAGCCAGTTTATGCTTTAAAACTTATAAGGATAAGAAGATTTACTTTTTTTTGCTTAATCATTACATTACATATAAACATAAAAGAGGGTAACAAAGTAAGCGAGCGGTAAAAGTAGAAATATGAGAGAACTATCTATAAAACTAGTGAGTACTGAGGTTATTTAAATTATAAATATAAAACATAACATAAACTTTCGGCTAAAGATAGAAACGCACTTTGTTTTGATCTTCAGTTTATTAAACAGATAAGCTATGACTTTGTAGTTACTATAAAATAAAATGATAAATGTAGTAGCTAAGCAATAATAACATTGGATATTGTGTCTTTCCCCCCATTTTTGTTTGAAACAAATGACATTATCAAAAAGCGAAGTTTAGTTTAAACTTTGTTTCATCATTATTTCAAAAAAGGATGGAAATAAAAAACTAGGTTATCGGTTTTTCAATTCTTTGATGCAATATAATAAAAAATGCTCAACAATAAAGTAGGTATATCAGATAAAGTGATGATTGCATTTATTTTAATGTATGCGCAAGGGATTGAGATTTAAAGAGTTGAGAAAGAAGAGCAAGTTGAAAAAAAAATCATGTGTAAGGCTAGCTAATTACACAAAAATAGAAAAACTGCAGAGCTTGTTCTAAAAAAATAAAGCGCTATGATATAAAAGGATAAAAAAAATATAAATATAAAAAGCAAGGAACCAAAGTTAAAAGCATTAAATGCTTCAATCCTTTTTTATCTTTATTCGTGAGACATTGAGTAAACATATCAAAATTCAAAAAAGCTACAAAACTCGCTTTGTGGCCATTCATCGTTCACTCCAAGAAATTAAAAGTCAGAAAGACAATTGGTTATCGGGACCAGACATAATGAAAAGAATAAAAAAAAATCAGCCCACAAGTATAAATTTCCCCGATAGATATCCAATAAGTTTGAGGGAAAACATCCAAAAAGATGAACCTTTTCTTTCTATTTTTCAAAACAAAACAGAAAAAGCAATATTTTTCTTCACTTATTCTTTATACAATTAACTAATATTTTTCAGACACATCACAGTAATGGAAGCGTTTGCCCCTCTTCCACAAGATTTATCAGGTAGATCACTCAACAATGATAATCGCCATCCACAGTCTTATATATCTTTATCACAGTTTGATATCGAGCTTCAACAGCAAGCTCAATTAGCTATGCAACAAGAGATAGAAGCATGGCAAGATTTTGAAAACTACTTACCCTCAATAGAATATGTCAACGCACCTAACAACAAACTTCCTTCTACTCAAATACGATCTCACGTTACACCCGACCGTAGACAATCAATGATGAATGGCCAGATAGTAGATTTGGCTACAAGTACCAATCTGCCATTGAATAATAATACTATGATTCCTCAAAGACGTGATTCTAGTAGAGTATCGCCACCAACCCACTCATGTAATAGCTCTAGAGCACCGATTATAACAGAAACTTGGTCTGCACCTTCTCATCCATCCATTAAATCTGAACCTCAGTCAACACTACCTATGGAATATGCAAGCCCAGAGCAGGTGACTTTTGAATCTCCTATCAGTGAGCCTACTCATTTACATACACCGCCTTTTGGTAGTCCAGAGTCTGTGCTTAACACGCCTTCAGATTTTAACCAGCATCGTTTACAGTCGCCTGAGCATGCCATGACTAATGAACAACAAACATATCCTAATCTTTCCGCTTTCAGTACACCAGCTATAAATACACCTTTGGAGACTCCTTCAATGTCTCCAAAGAAAAATGATTTTTCAGCTCCATTAGGCTTTTCAGCTTCGAAATCATCGGCTTTACCTCAACAGTTAGGTAATATAAATCAACTGAGACATCATATTTAAATAGTTAAATATTCACCCTTTCTTTTATTTTTTTTAAAAAACCTAGCAAAAGAAAAAGTTGTTATTCAAAGATTAAAAACATCTAGTCTTTCGTCATTTGCCGCTCATACCACACCTAGGCCTCAGCAGAAAAAGACTGCTCACAATGCTATCGAACGCCGCTATCGTAATAATATCAACGATCGTATTGCTGAGTTGAAAAACGCTGTCCCAGCTTTGCTTTATGCGAAAGTCAAAGACTCGCGTAATGGTAACAAGCGTTCGCATAGAGCCTCGGCTGATGATGGTGACGAAGAAGAAGATGGTGAAGAATATTTAGACGGTGTTGCAGTTGCGACTAAGCTCAATAAAGCCACTATACTTCGAAAAGCCACAGAGTACATAAACCATCTTAAATGTACAAGTGAAGAACTTCGTCAAGAAAATGTTACACTTCAACACCTACTCGCCCAATTACCGGGTGGACATGAAATCCTTAGTCATTATCGTACACAAAAACATTTAAGAGA
The DNA here is from genome assembly GCA_024139275.1 of Backusella macrospora. Classification (NCBI taxonomy): domain Eukaryota; kingdom Fungi; phylum Mucoromycota; class Mucoromycetes; order Mucorales; family Backusellaceae; genus Backusella; species Backusella macrospora. The sequence goes on from VCJA01005141.1 coordinate 21,923, forward strand.
ACAAGAACAGCACAAAATTCGTATACAAGAGCATGCTATACAGAAGCAACAACAAAGGCAACAACAACAGCGAAAATTCTCCAAAAACAAACGCTCTCGTCCTAATATGGATGATGAATCTTGCTCCTCTCCTGGTTCAACCGATCCTTCTACACCTCCCATGGGTATCACTGCTAATATGGGACCTACAACCATTGCTAATCGTGTTTTCATGGCCGTTTTCATGGCCATTAGCTTTTTTTCATCATCTCCACTTACCGCTGGTCCTACTTCTAAAGAACAATTTGAAAAACATAATCACATTTCAAGAACAGCAGAAGACTTACCAGATATAAATAATAGTACACAAGGCTCTGTCAATTCTTTATTCTCTTTTTCTGATAGTTGGTCTATGGTACGAACTTCTGTTTTTGTTATCTGTCTTGTTCAACTCTTCTTTCCCGTCATAAAGTATTGGTTATTTAACCAAATCAAGGTCAAGCGTGTTCGAAAAAATCGACCCAAAGATACTTGGTCTCTTGACAATGACATGCCCTCAACTGTAACTTATCTCACTCCTGGTGAACAGAAATGCATGCAGATTTACAGTATTCTTTCAAAGTCTCTTGAGAGTGATCAGCATAATATTGGGTCAGATACTATTATATTTCCTCAGAAATTAAGTTCCTTCTCTTTTTATTGCGTACTCTTCAAAGAAATTGCCCGTTTTTGCAGTCGTCACTGGTTAGGTTATGAAATATTCTATGATGAGCAGGACGTAACGCCACAAGAACAATGGGTACAGGCATGTAAATGGATCAAGCTAAATGAAGTCGAATGCCTCGGTGGTAATCCTGATATTTCTCGCTCTTCCATGCTGTACTCATGTATTCATGTAGTGAACCTGATTGAGTTGATGCAGGATGATGAATATGAATACGTAGAGAAATCCCGTTCCCGTGTGTATGCAACTGCTGCACTTCAGATGGCTCTTATTATTCCTCATTGTGGTATTGCTGAAAAACTTTCTGGGTATTTCTGGCGCTTGGCTATGTATGAATCGGGACTTGAGGATGACTACTTGATGCGTGCTCTTAACTTTGATTGTCATGAAGATAACGGTGAAGATCGCATGGATGTAATGATTCAATCTCGCGCTTGGGCCGAAACACTTGAAGTGATGAATCAACAACTGGAACATTTTGGTAAAGCAGAAGCTCAAGGTCTTTCCCTTTCCATGACTGCTCCCGTTCTTGTACCTGTGGGTATATTGTCTACACTTCATCTTCTTGATAATCTCCAAACACAGTTTAGCCGTCTGATTATCTCCATTACCAATATTCCCTTAACACTTGAAGAAGTCCAGTCTGATATTGGTGAAACAGCCTTTACTCTTATTATTGACATTACAGAACCTAGTGACTCACTTGAAAGAGTTGATGACTATCATCGTTTGGCTCACTGGTTAGCTGCTGTAGGCGCTACTGTTGATGCTATTTGGAGAAACGATGTTGAAACCGCAGAAAGGTTAGTCAGTACTCTCGTACAAAAAGTTCCTCACTCGCTTATTGCTCGTGAAATGAATGATCAAGATCTCGTAGGCTACAAGAAGCGTATGAACCAATTGGATGAATTGGTTAAGAAGAGTATTATTCACATCTTGATCGGCGCCATTTTACTGAAGAAGGAATCTATAGAGGATCAGCAGCAAGGCGTCAAGGAGCTCTGGGAAGCTGAGAAAATCAAGTCTAATATCAAAAAGTTGATAACTCGTAACGAAGCCAAGAAGAGTAGCTCTCAACATGAGCAGGATCTTGAAAGCTCCGTATTGGCTTTAGCAGAGTTTGTTACAGCCTTTACTGGGCTTGAGGGTTGGATCGCTGCTTGGAGACTCGCCTCTAGACTTGTCCAAGATCCCAAACAAAGAGATAGCTGGGAAAATTCAGTTACTGAACAAATACGTCACGCCAGCTTAAATGTTCGTCGCATGATTCGCCGCCATTCTCTCGATAGTCTCTTAGAAAATCAAGCCATTATTGAAAGACTTAGTAAACTATGTAGCTATCTTTCTAGCCAGATGGATGATGTTGACTCTGCTTGTGAATGCTCTGATGATGAGGATGAAAGTCCTGAATTCACTGATGAACTCAGAGTCCACCGCTCAGGAAGAGCTCTTGATATTTTACGTGGTTTGGCCTGATTTTAGAAAACTAATTACTGTTACAAAGCATTTTCTTTTTCCCTTTTTTTCTCTTTATTTTTGTAGTTATTATTCCTCTTTGTAAAACACACACATACATTACACATACTATAGATACAATCCATTTATCTATTATATACATCTGTATATGAAAACCATATATTTTTTATTTTATTTACTATACAATTGTAATTTAGTTGATTGACTTTTTTAAATTTAATATACGCTGGTCGTAGCTTTGGATCTCCCCCTTAAGTTTATCTAATTTCTGTTGAAGTGTATACATTTTGTGATTAATCCAATGTGACTCGGTTGGTATGCTCTTTAGCTGTTGTACGAGCTCCAAATGTTTGGTGATACGTTGAAGACGAATAGCCAATAGGCAATGAGTTAGAGCAACAATAACAAAAAATATATAAACACAATAGGACCAATTCAACGAGCGTTTTGATTGAACTTCTTTTGGTTTAAACATTTCTAAGACTTTTTCATCCTTAATGATTTCACGAATAAGACTTGGTCTATTTAACACACTATTTAGTCTACTATATAAATGCATTTGCTCATCAGATGCATTTTTTTCAATGATGGCTTTTGAAAGAATAATGAAAAAAAAAATGAGTCTAAAATAACCTTTCCTAAGTTTGTTTACAACTTACAGCTAATAAGGCCACTTTTTGTAAATGCCACTTGAAATGTTACTAACACATGCACTTTGTGTTTATTCACACGTGTGATACACGTACGTGATTTGATGGAATAGACTGATCCCATTGGCATCTCCGGAGTAGTTATATTCCCTGTCACACAAACATAGTAAGGATATTTGCGATTTATTCTCGCTTGATGAAAGACTGTTTTTATCGTCCGTGAACCTAGTTAAAAAAGAATGAGTTAATGAAAAATACTAAAGAATTAATCTTACCCACTGTTGAGCTCTTTACTTTACGTCTACCGACAACCTCACGTATACCATGCTTCCACTCTCCTAATTGAACGTCTATTTATTTATTTATAATTGTCATGCAGTAAACAAACAAATATAAATTAATATACACATTTTTAACAATAAAATCACTAATATAATATACCTTTGTAATTCTCAAACTTCTCCAAAAAGGCTTTGATTAAATCACTATCAAACAGTAATGTAAACATGTCTTCTACATTACCGTTATAAGTTTCATTCAAAGCAATTGTAGGATATTGTTCACCTTTAATGGTACAAGGGCATATTCTTGTTTTTTTAATAGGTACAGTATATTGCTGTTCTTGCTGTTGAGCCCTCGCCTCCCTTTTTGACCCTAGCTCTGCCTTGGGTTCAACTGCATAATGATCCCTGAAGGAGTCTGAAACTGCTCTTGGTCGATTCTGGGTATCTTTTAAGCGGGAAACAAGCGATTTGATATCATTATGATTGGGTATAGTAATAGTTGTTGCAGACTCATTGTTGATTTTTTTGGTGTTGTTATTTTCTTCCGTATTAGCTTGGGTTATTGCTGTTGTAGGCTGTAGCACTACGGCTGAATCAGTAGTAATGACGCTCTGGGCACTGGAGCTGTCATCATCCTCGGCCGAGCTAAAAGAAGGAGGCTGGACAGAGGAAGCTCGTTTGAATAAGCTCCACATCTTTTCAATTTGATCATATGCCTGGTCACGAGATATGAAAGAGGCAAACACATGCTAATGAAGTCACTGTTAAATACATCATAGATCTCATTAATTATTCTCGTTTTTAGTATATAGTAATCTACCTTTGAGGTATTTGTAGAAATGGTGATACCATTAGGTATAAACTTAGCTGTCATTCTTTTTTCTACTTCTGTTATTTCTGAGAAATGAATAACTAACTATATTTGACAAAGATCAGTATAAAGTTGCACACATATATAAGAATGAAATAGTTACATTAGTGACCCAACCAAAGATATTCGACTTAAAGCAGACATGATGCTCTGATACATAAATATGACCTTGTAATAAGATTTCTTTTTGGAGAGCGCACTTATAATCTATATCATTTATGCGTTAATTATGACATATTTTATATCAATTGATTTCATCGCTTTTTCATCATCATCATTAACCTTGAATAAGTAAATCAGTTGCTTCTACACTTTTGAAAAGAGCGTGAAATTCTTCGTTCCGCTTCTCACTAGCCAATCGGAAATCGCAGGCAGTGGCAAAATTACCGGGCCTTTCCACACCAGAGAGAACGGCGGTTTCTGCTGCAGCCACTATATTGAGGGAAGGAGCAGATGAATTAAGTGAATTTTCTTTCTTGATAGTAAAAGGTCGGCGGATAGGAAGGCTGTAATGCTTTCTCTGTACTGACAATTTATCGTATCCATCTTTGTCCAATGAAGATAAAGAAGACGTACTTAATTGATTAGGTGAAGAGCCTAAACTAGTGGCATTTTCTGACGACGAGAGAGCATTAAATTCAGGCTTCGACTCGAAACTGTTGCGCTTATCGAACACGTCTTGTACAAATGATACTGCTGTATCTTTTGCTCTAGATAGCATCATGTTTTTGGATAGTCTACGTACAAGAGATGAATTTACTGAATCTGATCTAAATGATTTATCTTGATTGAGCGAAGATTCAGGAAAAAGAGTTTGTTGAGATGAAGAAATGTTAGACATGACGTAGAATATTTATTTTATATTTCTTTTTTTCAAAAAAAAAAAAAAAATCATAAAAA
>VCJA01005155.1:11044-30465 GCA_024139275.1 Backusella macrospora
TATCCTCTCCCAAATTTACACACCGAGCGAATTTGGATTACGTGTTAGTATCCTATTTACTATGGCGACCCTTTCAGGGATTGTGTCTGGACCCTTGGCCTATGCAGTTTCAACAATAGATGGTCACCTGGGTCTTCATGATTGGCAGTATTTGTTCATCATCGAGGGATCTTGGACGATTATCCTCTCGATCTTTTCTTTCTTTTATCTCATCGACGATATCAGTAAAGTCAAATGGCTAACTCAAGAACAGAAAGTGATTCAAGCACATCGGATGTCTCATGCCACAAATTGCGTGGAGAACTCGAGTAAATTGACAGCCAAAACTTTTATAAATGTACTAACGGATTTAAAAATGTGGGGTTTTGCGTCTATTATGTTTTTTGCAAATATCAATGTAACTAGTATCGGTGTATTTTGTCCGACATTGATCGACGGTAAATAGTATTTATTTGAATATGCAATAGATACTAACTTAACTATACAGGGTTTGGCTTTACTGTACTACAAGCTCAGCTGTTGACAGCTCCTCCAGCTGTACTTACAACAGCCACTGTATTATTGGGTGGTTATTTGATAAATAAGTATAACTATAGATCGCCTCTAATTGTCACTGGTTCTTCATTGATTGCCTTGGGTTTTATGTTGCTTTTGGTTTTAAAAAACAAATGGTGTATGTACTTTGTAATATAAATTATGTATATATATATATATGAATATATCTAACTTTATTTTTTACTTTATTTTTATTTTTTTTAACAAAAAAAAAAACTGTACATAGCATCATATGTAGCTATATTTCTTATTACTGGCAGCATCGGTTTTCAATGTAATACCTATATTTATATAAAACACACACACATATATATATATATTAGAAACAAACGCATACAGTGCATCTACCGCCATTCGAACATCTTTTTGAAAACGTTGGTCAGATTTTTGGAAATTTTGGTCATTTTTTTGGACTCCATTTGGTCACTTTTTTGAATTTCATTTGGCTGCTATCACTTTCTTTTTGTGAACGAAGCTATTTTTCTTCGCTAAAAGTAGTCATCTTTTGGCCTCATATCAAAAATATCACTGATATCATCTTCTTAAAAAAAACTATGCCGGAATAATGCTTATTTAAAGACTGATATAAAAAAAGAGTTCTCAATGGTGACCAAATGGAATTCAAAAATGACCAAAATTTCCAAAAATCTGATCAACGTTTTTAAAAAGATGTCCAATTGACGATGGACGCACCGTATTCATCTAAAACACCACTTTTTTTTACTATTAAAAAAATAGCATCTGCTGTTATGACCTGGTCTGCTATTAATTACCCAGACCTTACTGTTAGAGCAATCACTGTCGCCACCGTTATAACAATAGGAAATACTGGAAGTATATTGGCATCTTATTTATTTAAATCGTCTGATGCTCCAAAATATGGTAATGTTTATCCATTCTGTTTTGTTATTATTATTATTATTTATTTATTTTTTAAAAAAAACACTGACACATCTCATTTGTTTAGTATTTGCAATCGGATTCAATATTATAATTGCATTTTTATCTGTTGTGGTGTCTTTTTTGATGGGTGTTCTCTTTTATCGTACAAATAATCAAGCTCATAAAGGATATGTAAAACAGGTACTTACTTTACCATTTCCAGGTGTTAACGAATTGATATTTATATATATCTTTAAATAGGTCTATTATTGTTAGCTTCGTAACAACTACATATAAATATATGCATGTATAAATCGTTCTTATTGAACAAATAAGAACCTACTATATAGCATTTGTACAGTAACCATATTAATGATAATAATAAACAAGAATTTTTATGCATTCATGTGCGTTTATGCATTTTATTTTTATCACATCGTTTTAAAATCTACCTCTCATTATATATTATACATGTATATACACCTTTCCCTCTCAGTATCCAGCGAAACCTCATCAAAGTAGGAACCAATCAATTTCTTCTCTTAGACAAATTTTATATTTGAGAGTGATTCAAGTGAGAGATCGATAGCTTGATTGAACCCATTCTCACCATTGTAAGATATATCCACAATATTGAGAACCTTGGATTGGAGATGCTGGTCAAACAGATCGGATAAACATAGTTCTGTTTTGAGATCTGCAGAACCTGCAAGGATCAAGCCAGTTACATTACCCATGTCATTGATAATGAAACGAGCCACATAATGTTCAGCTACTTTTCGAAGATAGTTTTGTCTTGCTTCCTCACGCAGACGAGAGAAACGAATGGCGGATTGAACGCCATGACCGTGTTTCTTTGATAAATCGACCTGGAATTTGTGAATAACATCGCACGTGAAACCCGTCAATGTACCAAATAAGATACCACCCCCGCCCATTACAATAAAAGCAAATTTAGTATTATTTTCTAATAATTCGAAGAGTGCTTCTGTATGTAATTTATTACCGTAAAGTGAAGTGTTGAGGGATTTATGCGGCTCGAACCTTTTTTCTTTTCCTTCATCCGTAACAATCGTATCACAATAGATTACCAAACTGCTGGAACATGCTTGTATAGTTTCAAACGTTGAAGTTCAGAAATGATGGCGGATAGAACGGATAGCCGATTGACACGGGATTTTATGTTCGATGACATACCTTATTCACCAACTAATATACCGCTGACCTGAGATATTTGTGAACGAGAGGCTTTTATTTTCACAATTATAAAATATTTTACCCTCGGGCTGATTCTAAAGCTTTGATGAACTTCTTCATCTTCCAAATCTCGACATTTCGATCAACTTGGTTGTCTGCAGTGACCAATCTATGTTTTTCCTTTTATAAGATGTAAATTATTTGGAAAATTTAAAAAGAAGAAGGGCGTTAAAGGGGACTTCTGCTTTTTTTTAATGTGTATTTGCTTTAAACTACTTTGATCGGATATTCAAAATATGCCATAGGAACCACTTTTTTACATCATTATGCTTACTTTAGACGTTGTTAGTGGCTTTTTTTTTTAGCTCTAAAAAAATATTTAAGGATGAATTAATTTCATCAATACTTGTATTTATGTAAATTTTTTTATATTTGAGAGGAAGAAAAAAGAAATGGCACTATGTTTACTTTTATTTCTTTCAAGCAATTGAATCATCGATTTCAAAGATAAACAAAAGAGGCAAAATAGCAGTAGAGACTCTGTACCTGAAAGTAGAATTTAAATATCCGAAAAAAAAAAAAAAAATGTAGAATATTTCAAGTGGTTTTCAAATGCGCCTACGCTTTATTCTGGGGCGTATCAGATAACACTCTTAAATTTAGACGTCAGTACTTGTGTTAAGCGCGAAATGTCTTTAATTCGAGTATTCACTATATTAATCAAGTTACCTTTTTTAGGATTATAATATCATCCATGTGTCAAGCCAGTAGAATCATTAAAATGTGGTCCGGATCGAACAGATACCATTATGAAAGAAATACCGGACAAATCAATAATATCACATTTAGGAAAAAGGAACACAGAGTCAGTGAGAAGATCCACGAGATTAGTAGAAAAGAAACCAAGATTCTGTGTAATTACAAGTACCACAAAATGATAATAGAAATTAGTTACAAATTATTGTAAATTATATATAAACTCAAAATAATTAAATAAATAAAGAAGCAAGCTTTTTCAGCGTAACTTTATAGAATAAGCCATTGAGAGCTTTATATCATAAAGTTACACATGCTACAAGAGATGCTAGTTCCATATATGGAAAATATACTTAAAAGAATAGCTACCAGCCATAATATTTACATTTTATCAAAAAGACAGCAACAATATGATATTTGAAGATGAATCTCATCAAAGTTTAAACAAGAGTTATGCCGCGGTACCTAGAGGTGACACTTTACCATTGCTACCGTCAGAGAGAGGGCATATATGAAGCAGTGGAGAGGTACGGTTGTAGTTTCACTCTAGGAAATTGATCACATCTTTTTCGGGGCTTAAATGAGAAAAAATGGGCACAATAAGAGGGGTAAAGAAGTGCCTTTTTCCACAATTTTGACACTTTTTCTCTATGTTTAAATTACCGACGTAGGCTTCACTGGTTGAAAATAATTTTTATTGGCTCATGGTGTCAAATCCCGAAAAGATGTGCCCACTGTGTGCCCTTTATGTGCCTAATTTCCTAGGGTGTTTTAGCAGTAGGAACATAAGTGGAAACCAATGGTAAGAGCAGAATAAAGAACTGGAGCCAGTTTGGATGACATATTTGAAGAAAAAAGGAACATACTATTACCAAAGGCAAAATGGTGGTGCCTTAAAAAACCTTAGTGAGGAAAAATTCAACCATAGATGATTACCAAATTGTCCCCCAGTGGGAAAAATAATACAATACAGCGATCGATCCCTTGATATACACAAATTAATATATATATTAAATGAAAAAGAAGAAGGAATCATACTAGATAAATAGAAGTATAAAAATTATAATAAAGGGCCACTATCAATATAAACTTTATATATATATATATGCATTTGACGCATATAACGTGCTAGTAATCACAAATTTGGTATAGAATCGACAAACTTGGAGAAACATGGAACAAAGATAGTCTTCTTGAATATCAAAGTCAATATAAGAGAAAAAGATGTATATCACCAAGATTTATAGCAAGAAAGCGCTATGACATTGAAACTGGTATCGAACAAGAAGAAGTGGTGTTTGATATAGAGTCACCAAGTACTTTCAAAACATATAAACGGGAAATGAAAACTGTTCTTAAAGACATCTCTCTTAACTACTAGCTCCACCTAGCTTCTTATATTAAAAAAAAAAAAAGGAGGTGAAGTATCCTAATTATATAATATGATAAAAAAAAAATAGTTTAGACATGAGCATTACCAAGTATCTATTTTGAAAGTTATTATCTTACAACGAAAAAAAAAGCGAAGAAAAAAGAAGAAAAAAAAAAATTAAAAAAAAAAACCTATAATAAATGTAATGGACAAGTTCTAAAGTAGAAATGTTGTTTGCTATCCCTTTATCAATTATACCAATAAAAAAAACCGCCTTTTGTCTTTATTGTTACAAGACTTTACAAAAGCGGTAGTATTAGTATCATTGTCAGTACTAGGTTTATAATATTTTTTTTATCTCTTTAAAAAGGTATTCCTTTCATATTCATTGGATGGTTAATCGATATAGTGAGCAAATTAATCTAATTCTTAACAAAATCATCTTTACCAATACATGTTCCAGAATCTATTTTACGATATTTTTTTGGGAGGGGGTAAATGATGCATAAACCACATTAGTATATATCTTATTCAATGTGCTAATGTGAGTGCCTTGTTTTAATCACTACTTTTAGTTTTATAAGGATGTTTTTTCTATCAATGTCATATCATTTTAATAGCAATGATGTACATCAAGTTATGCACATCTTTTATTATTATTATTATTATCATTCACAACTTAAACCAAAAATGTTATCAACAACCTTTTGAGTTGTAACCAACTTAAATTGTAAACACTTTTAGTTTATTAAACTACATCCATATATTAGAGTTTAATAGTTAAATGGTTCAATTTATTAAAACATCTTTATAGAAGCTCTAATATGATCGTTTTAAATTACCAAAAAAAGGAAGAACAACAATTCAATCGCTAAACAGTTTCTAAATTGCAATAAATAAAAATAAAAATAAAAAAAATATAAAACTAAAAGGATAAAAATATAAAATTAAATTGGACTTACTTCGATATTATGACTCTTCAAGAACTTTGGATAGATGTGATCTCATTCAGCGTTTCCAGGGCTGAAAGGTGTGTAATAAAAGACCACTAAAGAGTTCCAAACCTTGACTTGTTAATGGTATTTGATCTTATGCTATCCCGATTTTAGATAAGCTTAGTAGACAAGATGTCTAATAGTTCAGCCAATTTAATTTTTTCTGTCGCTGTTGCTATGGGTTTATGAAATAAGAGTTTGATCGTTCTAGTTATCATAGGACTATTAATTGCGTTGTCATTATCATTGTCTGTATTGATGATCTGACTCTGGTAATTGGTTGAAACAGTAGACTGACCACTATTAGAATTCTGATTGATCGCAATGAGAGTTAGAAAAGATCCAATATTTATACTGCTGAGTGCAGCAAACAACACTCCACTTTCCACTTTCCACTTCCACTCTCGTAATTTCTACGTCTACTATCTTGTGAAAATCAAAGTCTTCTATTGAGAGCTTCAAGTCAAAGGTTTCTTGAACAAATATGGAAATTATTTGGTAAAAGAAACAGTTCCCAGCGTGTTTTTTTCCGCTACGCTGGCACTAGCTCAAGTTGGAAGCAGCAGATACCAAAAAAAGGAAAAAAAAGGAAATCGAAAAAGGAAATTTTAAGTATGAGTTTGAATTCTATAAGAGAAGTGAAACCTTAATTTTTTCTTGGAAAAAAAAACTGGTAATGTTTAACTTAAAGTTCTAAAGTTCCTTATAATTATAGATATGTATATATCCCAAGTCGAAGTTTCAATCAAATATTGACTTCGTCTTAAACGTAATAATGAATAAATAGGGAGAATCGGCGACCTTTTAATCCCAAAAAAAGTTAGTACTTATTGTAAATTATGTATAAACACAAAAGCATTCAAATTGACGAATTTTGTGAATGATTTAAAATTAAGGGTAGATGCTGTTCACTTCAAGAAATTGAAATAAAAAATAGTCAATAAGAAAGAATGATAAAATTATTTAGAAAAGCAAGGATATCAAGAAAAAAAGGGAAAGGATTGATTGCGTGTATAAACATAGTGAGTAAGAAGGAGCCACAATGAACACAACGAGATTACCCATTAAACCTTTTTTCTTATTCCTGGTGGTTTTCTCATTCATTTTTACACTTTTTATCAATAAATTGAAAACTTTTCTCATTAATTTGAAAATAATTCTCATTTTCTTGAAAAATACAGTATGAGGAAAAAAATACCAGTGTAATCTCAAACATACTTACATGTAGTATATTTAGAATAATTTATTGCTAATATATATATATTTACACATTACAATAAGATATAAGTATATTACCTAGCAGAAATACATCCATTACATTAGTGACATACAGTCAAGCCTGGGAATCGGAATGCTCTTCAATGTAATTACCTGAATGTCAGAATACTTTTAAGCACTGATATTCCATTTCTAATTATTTTTAGTAAGGATAAGTACTTGTAGACTTCCAGAACGCGATTATTGTATTTGAGAAATGAAATAAAGCGTATTCTAACTGGAATAATACAGTGTTCTAATTTTCAAACTTAACTGTATAATCTGAACTACTAGCTAACAACTGGAGCTCAATGAGTATCGAATTAATTCTATATGTTCGATCGTCATATTGTGTAGTATGTTGTGTTTCTGCATGAGAGACCGCCACCACAAAATATAATTAAGTTATTCCAAATCATAGTATGCTCATATTTAAAATATAGGAGCATCTATAATTTATATGAGTGTACAACTAATTAGGAGCAAGAATGCGTATATGCTAAATATATGAATAAAACATGACCAGATAATAAATATTTAAGCAATATAGGCACACTGAGCAAAGTGAAATATATGAGTTTCGATTTTATATGAATATTGTCTGTGCACATGTAGCTCATAATTTTTCAGACTACATACTTCTCATATTCTTGTCATAGTTTGGGATGACCTAATTGATAATGTCGACCTACTTTGATAAAGACATATAAGCCCATCTAATTTTAATTGTGGTGATAATCAATTTTCTTTTGTGTTTATGTTTTTTTTCTTTATAATTGGATCATTCTCAGCGTGACTACAAAGTGGTACAGCATCTTTTTTTTTTTTTGATCATCTTAAAAGTGTGCTCAGACCCATTTATTTAATGGAGAACACGCTGCGAGCTTGTGATGTTATTGTTGGTCATTTTGTTTACTGGGTTTTTTTTTTAAAGAAAAAGCTTATTAATAAATTCTAATGATGCTAAAGGATTACGCGTAGAAATCTTTTCTATACTTGGGCTTTACTTCATTCATATAAAACATTTACCTTTTTTGTATATATTCTCTTTGAATTTTTGAAATCATACAATCCAAAGGAAGGGTATAATTTATTTGTTCTCTTTTTTTATTTTATTTTTCTGATTTAATAAGTTTGCATATTTATATGGAAACCATCAGTTATTTGTTTGGTAGCTTTAAAAGTGCGGGGGTGGTGAATTTGGACTAAAGAAAGCTATTTTGAAAATAGGAGTAAATAAAATGATGCAATGATGTATATGTCTGTGTTATCTGATTGAAAATCGGGAAAAAGATTTCTCACCAAATAAGAAAATATTGGTAATGTGGGGTGGCACATGTTGCATGGTCGTGCACTTGAGCTCTATGTAAATAACGTAGTCCAAATAATAACAACAGCAAAAAAACGTTTGAATGTCTCTTTTTTTTTTTTTGTTTATATAAATCAATGTCAAAGTTTTATAGCAAGCTAAAAGCAGTGATGACTATGTTTTGTAAATAACTCCAAGCTTATTATCCAATGATAAAGCTAGGGGAAAAGAGGAGTTCGTAATTGAATTTGAATCATTGGTTCACGATCATCGTGAATATGAACTTTGTACAATTTATACTAGAAACACCGCGCATCTTTTTTAAAGCAGATCATACCAGCCAATCTCATGTGGTTCGAAATAAGGTCTTAATCATTTATTCATTTAATTACTAGCATAGCTGCATTGTGATCATTGCTAATATAGTAGTATTAATATTATTATTATTAAGTATTTATTTCTACTATTAATAATAATATTAGTAATAACATATTAAGGTCTAAATTTCATCTAATCAGTAGATATTAAAGTAACAGCGGCGGAGGATAGAAAAAAAATAATAATGGTTCACCTATGGGATTGACCCATGAAAAAAAACAAACATGTTTGTTTACAGTAGCATTCGGCGGTATCAGAATCTTTTGCTCAGATCTGATAGGCTTTCTGTGATACTTGTGAAATAGCCAATAGCGGAATATCATTCTTATTAAGAAAAGGAAAGATAGAAGATAATCTGTAACCTTATTAGTATTACTATTTGTTATTATTATAAAAAACATAATAGCGTAAGTGTATTGAAAAAGAGACAATTAAAATAAAGCAGAGTCTTATTTAATATGCACCAAATCAAAAAAGATCTGATAATAGGGAGATGCAAAATTATAAGCCCTAAACTTCCTCCTACCTCCCGAGTACCGTTTCTCGTCTGAGTTTTTTTTAAATCGGAATCAGATAACTTTTTTCTATAGTTTTTTTTTAATACTTTTTGGTCAAGTTTACATATCATTTGCTTTTTTATTATTATTATTATAAAAATTAACTAATATATACACATATTCATTTATATATTTATATTTCTCCATCTGATAATTATCTTTTTCCGTACTTCTTTTTTTCGTTTTCTTTTCAAACCTTTTTATTTATTTATTTCATTATCTATTATTTCCCTTATTTTCATATTAATTTATTTATATTCATCATCATTACTGTTATCTAGAACATATAAATGCCACCCAACATACCTGATTTATTGGATGGTAAACCTCTTACAGGTGTACTTCCAATTGAAAAACAACCACCATTAGAAAACCTTTTACCTTTACATAGCCAACCTTTACTCGACATTGAATCCTGTATAGATGATCCCTCATTAGCACCATTGGGAATTCATGTCATTACACTAAAGAAGAAAAAAGCTGAAAAAAGAAGAGGCGAAGGAGGCCAAGTACAGATTCGAAAATCACACGGTAGAGCAAATATATCTAGTATTGGCATCTTGATGCTCAGAAGAAGAGATTTAACCGCTGAGCAGCTAGCGAAAGAGCTAGAATTAATGTTTATTGCACCACTCACACCTTTTTTGAAATTACGATCGGATTACAGAGACCTCATAGAATTGGATTTGTCTAAAAACAGTTTAACACATCTTCCAAAAGAAATTACACGACTTTCCATACTGCGTAGTATAAATCTATCTTCAAATTTGTTTAGTCAGATACCAGTTGAGCTTTATTCTTTGAAGCAACTCCAAGTGTTGAATCTATCACAAAATACATTGGAAGTGATACCTGAAGAGATGCCTAGTAGTTTACCTGTTCTGGAAGTCTTACGGCTGGCGGCTAATAAAATCCATACATTACCTAGTCGAATGGAGAGATGGACACATATGCGTCAATTGCAGCTCGGCTCTGTTTTTGGTGGTAATCGGCTGGCCCGCTTACCGGAAAGCATAGTGGATATGCCAGTATTGGAAGAACTGGATGTATCACACAATAATTTGCGTGCTTTGCCGTCTCATCTTGCGAATGATACACTCTTAATATTAAATGCATCCAGTAATCAAATTGATTTTATTCCACAAGCCATTGCTCGTTGCAGTAAATTAAAGCAGTTGAATGTATCAAAAAATCATCTCACAACATTACCTGCTGATCTCGTGGGTCTAAGGCAGCTTGAATTATTAGATATTAGTGAAAATTTACTATGTATTATGCCTGCAGAAATCTTGGAGTGCATGAAATCTACTACTTTACTCATTACAGGTAATCCTCTTACTCGTCCCGATAATTGTGATCAACAACAAGCAAGCCAGAGTGCATATGCAAAGATTTTGAGACAGATGACGCAAAGGGGTATTACTCGTTCTTCACCGATTGCTTCTCCTTTGCCTGTCAGAAAGACTCTTGATGTTTGTGGTCCTAATGGTATGGGATGTCTTCCTATTTCCTCTTCCCCTCCTCCTCCTACTTCTGCTTCATATTTTCCTTCTACTGCTTCTTCTACTACTTTTCTTTCTTCAACCATTCCTGCATCTTCTACAACCACTACTCACGCTTCTTTGGATTCTTCGGATTCTTCCTCATGCCCTTCATCTTATTCCTCAGTATCTTCATACTGTTCTACATTCTCAGCATTCTCAGCATTCTCTACATCCTCCATCGATACCGTCAACATTAAACATACACCCTCAATTGAAGACGAAGACGCAAACATTGATCGTGAACTTTCTTTTCATGCCCAACAGTTAAACATTGATGGATCGAGACCCAGCACACCCACAACAGGTAGATCCGAAAATCGCCTAACAGGTACTGCAAAAACTCAGCTTCCCGTGACGACGACAACAACCGAATATACATTTGTTGACGACGTCCAGTATATACCACCCACAGCAAGGCTTTTTAATTCACTTTGCGAAATCGCCACACGAACTTTGCTAAAGTCAAATATCGAGATACCCAAGGATTATTTACCTCTCCATTTGGAGCAAGATCTTTTTAGTGGCAAAAAATGCCGTTCCTGTGCTCAATGTCAAGGCCCATTTGTCAATGAATGGGTTACTTCTGTACAGATTAAAAGCTTTGGTAGCCACCCTGGTGTAGTTCGCAGGGTACGTTTTTGTTCAACGGAATGTTGGAGAGAATGCTTATCGTCCGATGGAAATCCAAAGTCGACAGTTAGCTTACACAAAGCTACAAGTTAATAATAAAGGGCTTTTTATATGGACTATTAAAAGTCCTTTGTAAACATTTATATACTTGTTTAAGTCACTGTCCTTTTTTTTTTATCTCCAGAAAAAAAAATTGTTCTCTTTTACCTTACATTAATACCAGCCATACATGTGCGCGCACTTTTAAACATTTGCATTTATACGTATTTATTAAATAAAACTTGTCATGAGATTTATGTGTGGCAGTATGGAGGGTGGGTATATTAAAAGATCTAAAAAGAGAGTGAGTGACCAAGTATATCTGTTATTCATCCTCAAGTTCTTGTTCAACCTTGTTTTGAAGCTGTTTGATAAAAGTTCTTTTGCTATTTAATAGTGCATTCAAATCACGCTGATACTGAAGATAAAGTTTAGGAAAGCTATATAAATCAGTTGAATTAAGCAAAAGCGAAATGTCTTTCTCTAATTGTTTAGATTTGTCCAGGAAAAATTCGAATTGATTAATTAGGTTATGGTATGAATACGTAAAATGCCGAATATAAGACCGTGTGATGCGATTATGCTTTGTTATTGCTTTCATTGCCTCATCTTTGTTTTCTTTCATCGCTATATCACTTGCTTCTATTATTTTTTCATTTGTTTCATCTTTTACATAATTGCTATTAGTGTTATTAGTGTTATTAATGTTATTAGTGTTATTGATGTTATTGATGTTATTATTATTTTGGTCTTCAATATTAACATTTTCATATAAATAATTGAGTTTTTGAGCATTTTCTGATGATTTCATGATTTCTTCATTAAGTATTGTTACTGTTTTTGTTGATCTTTTATTATTATTGTATTGGGTATCATCATCATCATTATCATTATAATCATCAATTGAAGCGGTTCTGTTATTATCTTGATACATAAATTCAACTATTAATTCTTCTTTTAGCTCTTTTAGTCTAAGTAAAATAATAAGAATTCAATTCATTATGAAATCTTAATAATAACAATAATCTATGTACCTGTCAGCATAACGAAGTGTATTTAAAGTGTGCTCGCTATTTGATATATTTGGTGCAATAGTCGCAATCATACAAGTTCTCGAATTTCCGATAAAAGAATCTCGAAGCACCAAAGTCAATTTACTTGATCTAAAAGGAGGATGTTTTATATCTTGACCTAATGCTCTTATACATTCTTTTAATGCCAGTAAGCTTTTGTTGATCTCAGCGCCTTCTATCCTTGTCTTTGAATCACTGTGTTCTCCTCTATCTGACGCGCGTTCACTACCAGCCAAATCAATAAAATTTAACTTGCCGAAGGTTTCCTTTTTATTATTGATTTTGAGGATCAGGTTCAGAACAGCATGGGATCGAGACGATGTTTCGTTGGCACCCGTCTTTCCTGTGGTTCGTTCTTGATTTCCAAAACAAAGAGCTTCCATCATTTCATTATATGATTTGACGGCGAATTCTTTTAAATTGGCTATGACAATGTTTCCTTTACCATCATCTCGAGGTGTTAACTTATTTCGATGATTCAATAAATCGTAAAGGTATGAGTGATAGATTTCATAATAGCTTATATACACTGTTAGGTGATTGTAATTGGTTTGTGTAAGGAGGTGAAATATATCTTTGGCTGCCATAGTGTAGAGTCCATGATTCGGGTCTAACATGGTATAAGTCTTTCCTGATCCTGTTTGACCACTTGATAAGTTTAATATAAGAAAGGTGGGTTCTTTTTTTTCTTTTTTCTTTTTTTTTTTCATTACAAAAAAGAAAAGCTTACTATGCGAAGATAGTTGATTTTCCTCCATTAAACGTGTATTCTACTAAAGGACGAGCAGTTTTTTGATAGATCTACAATAGCGAGTTTGTTAGTTGATTCATTTTAGATCATATCTAAATAATTATTTATTTACTTACGGTTTCATTTGAATCATTATTGCTAAAGACTCCATCAAAGTTAAAGGAGTGATCATCAGCATAAGAAGAGAGATCAAATTTTAATCTGAAGCCAGATCATATTAGATAAAAAGCAAAAATAGAACAAATCTTCCTCTTATTATCGCTGTTACCTTGGGACACTAATATGGACTGCTTTGGAATCCAAACTAACTATGTCTCTTTCTTTTTTCTTCACTTCTTTTTTATTTAAAGGTCTTTTTCGAATAAAGACTTTGATTTTATCAAACTGTATTCTTCTTCTTTTTAAAGTCGTCTCTGATTGGCTCAAATTTGAAAGTGGTCGCTTTTCTGCAACCTTGAAAGCTTGTGAGCTTTTACAACGTCGTATTGTTGGTTGTGATGTTGGTTTGGTTGAAATACCAAGAGTTGAAAAACGACTAATCACTTCTAAGCGATTTGGACTATTCTCAACTCCTTTATTTAAAAAAAGGTAGGGGGATTTCTTCTTTTGTTAATAAAACTAATCCATCTCTCTTCTTATTTTCATTATTACCAATTGAACGTTGTTGATTCCTACGTGGCGATCTTAATGGACTTAAAGCTGACATTAATCTTACTCGTAAAGCAAAGTAAAGTAAAGTAAAGTAAAAAAGAAAGACAAATAGAGGAAAGAGAAAAGTCTCAAAAAAATAGCTGGGACTGAATTTTTTTTTGAATAAAAAAGGCAAGAGGTGATCCTCAATAAGTTTGTTATTTATTCCAGTGATTCGCTTTTTATATATACAATATTTAAATAGATCGCGGATCAATTATTAGCAGGTATTGTATATGCAATATGGATATAGATAAGGAGAAGAGAAAGAAAAAGAGAAGTGGACGTAAAAGTTGATGTATACCGAAAAAGGCTAAGTATTTATTTGTTTTATTAAAACGAGCATATGTAGATACTCTATTTTTGTTCATCAGACTCGGGTGGAGTCAATTTCTCGACTTGTGTTTCTAACTTCTTGATACGCTCCTCAAGCTTCTCAATAACTTCTTTTGCTGATTTATCTTCACCAGACTCGTTCATATTTCCGAATTGCACCAGTTTCTTGTTTAACCATGCGTGGTCATCTTCAGGATACATCCATCGAGTAGATTCTACTGAGCCATGAACTTGACTAACTTGTAGTTGAACAAGAGTTTCTACAGCTCTAACTCTAATAAATTGAATAGGATCACGTACCAAAGTAGCTATATTTTATATAAATTATATATTTTTTTTTGTTTTGGTTAAAAAGGAACTTTCGATAAAATATATAGTCTATCATCTTACTAATCACTTCAATGGCTTGTCTCTTTAAAAGGTCGGTTTGCCAAGGAGCTGAATAAGCAAGACCTTCAAGTACAAAAGGTCTAGCACGAATGGGTTCAATATTAATAGCAAGACGCTCCATCAAATACTTGAATGCTTCTTCGCTTCGATGGAATCCCAAAGCTGTAAGTGAAATGTTTTAGAAGGCTATTTTAAATTACATGCATATGTAAAATTACCCTTTAAAGCTCCTCCGCGAGTAATTCCATGCTGTCCAACCTTTAAATCATCTTTTGCTACTTCAATTAAATATGAAAGATCATCAGGATGGCGCTGTTTTGCCAATGAGATAAGAGCTCTTGCTTGGGCACTAGGAATAATTAGAAATTCAAAAATAGGTAAGTTAAGCATATATATTTTTCTTTGAAATAGATAGAAGTGGAGTATTATTGTGAATATAGATGTATTCTTTTATCTTCTATTTATCTAAGTAAATAAATAAAAAGAGAGAAGAAGAGAAATATATAGAGGTTAATATAGAATACTACTCACCGATAAGCAAGGTCATTTCTATTCAAAAGAGCCTTTAATGAAGTACGAAGACGTTCATCACGGATTTGACATGACTCTGCTACTTGAAAAATAGCAAGGGGATCCTTTTCTTTATCGAGTAATTCTGCAAGAATTTCAATACTAATAACGCTATTTAAGGAAGCAAGTGCCTTGGAAACTATTAAAAGAAGGATAAAATAAGTAAAAAAATTCTGAAAATAAACATATATACATATCCAGATCTATATTTACCATGTACTCTAACACCATAAAATGGTTCATTAAAAATATTCTTTTGAACAGCCTTAAGGGCAGGACGAGAACCATCCTTGATCAATGTAGAATAAGCCCAGATGCGATTAACAATGTCCTTGCCATTTTTAGCAACCTCAATCAAGATGGGACGATCAACTGTCATATCCAGACTGTATAGGATCTTACCTTCGGGATCAACACGAATACTTGTAGGGCTGGTTCCGCTTGGTAGAGAGATAAACGCAGTCGCGGTACTTTTCCGATCAAATATAATAGTGGCATTATGAACTTCACCATTATCAGTACCGATTTCAATATCGACATCGAGAGCAAAAAGTGGAATTTGATTTTCTTTATTGACCTGAGTTTGAGTCATTGCAATCTTGACACTATTAGCCTTTGTGTCATATGTATAAGTTCCCTTCAGCTGTGGATAGCCCTTGGAGTATATAAATTCATCAAAAAAACGGGTGAGATTCAAACCAGAGGCTTCCTCCAATGCAGTTTGGAAATCAGTTGTCTGGACTGTCTTTCGGGAGAAGCGTTCAATGTAGGCCTTGACACCGCTCCAGAAAGCCTCTTCACCAAGCTTCTTACGAAGCATATGGATACGGCAAGCTCCGCCAGGATAAGTGTGAGCGTCAAACATACTCCAAGATGAATCGTATTTACGCGTGACAATAGGACGCTATTATTTTGTTATTATTATTACTATAGAGCAGATGTGATTTATATGACGATTTTTATATAAATGTGTATAAAATTTTACCATATAAACTTTGCATTCACTCATATATCTCTTTGCATTTTCATACATTTCTAATCGATATACATCCTCTGATACATTGTCTTCATACCAGCCTATATAAGAATTTTAGTATCAAATTACTTCTAAATAATTTTTTTCTCCCTTACATGCTTGAATATAAGTTGCCCAACTTTCCTATTTATACCATAACCATACCACCTTTAATAACCATATTCATACATATATATATATATATATATAATATAAAAAAAGGGGGAAATACCTTTAACCATGCATGTTCAAAGTGGCGAATAACCAGAAGATCACCAAAATAAGTATGGGCTAATCCCTCCACAAATATAGAAATTAGTTCCAAATCTTTCTACAAGTTTTTTTTATTTATAATTTACCCATTTCGTGAATGTTCACTGAATCAGTCACCTGTTTAAATTCAAGAGCATTGATTTCATCTTGAACGAATGTATCGGTCCAAGTAACCTATTTTTATTGATTTTAATAATCTTTTAGTTATGCTTAGTAATATATAAATGCGGGTATATTTACTAAGGAGATATTTTCCATGGCTCCACGAATAGGAGGTAAAGCAATTTGATAATATTTTGTCCAGGGGACTATAGTTGTTCAATTTATAAAGTTAGTCTCTCTCTCTTTGTTTCTTTAGTAAAAAGAAATATATAAACTTACACTTTACGCCTACTCTCTTTTGAAGCCATTGAATCATCTTTGGTGTTGCATCAAAAGCTCTTTTGAGATCATCAGGATTATATCCTTTAGCAGTGTAATACTATATATATATATATATCTTTAGTTTTTATTTTCATAGCTTCTTCTTTTCTCTAGAATAATTTACCTTGATAGGAATACCATCAACAGAATCATCGTCAACACTGACAAAATCACCAACTGCAAAACAAATCAAGTAAGATGGACTTATAAAATATCAAAAAAAGTACGAAAAAAATTAGAAGAAAAAAAGGGTCGTAATTCTAATCACATTTGAAAAAAAGTATATAGTACCATGGATCGGTAAGCTCCCATTCAGTAATTTTAAAACCATTTTCGACCTTTGTATTAGTTAAAGTACCATTTGCAAGTGAAGTATATTGTTCAGGTGCGGTAATAGACCAATTCAAGGTAGTGCGTACTGTGGGAAAGTCGACGGTAGGTAACCAATAGCGGGCTCTAAATAAAAATATGAGTTTTTTTTCTTTCAGCTTGACTTTTTTGTATCAAATTTACTTTTCTGTCTCATGGTCAGTGATTGCAAAACGACAAGATTCAACATTATAGATATCACCAGGCTTTTGAAAGTAAAGACCAGCAATAGGATCAATCAATTTATAATCAATCGTTACTTTCCGTTCTTCATTGACTGAAAATGGGCTTTTCCACGAAAGGAAAATGGCATGACCATCATATCTGAAACTCAAATCACTGTCGTCGTTACTTGAGATTTTTACATCTTCAAATGACTCAGCATTGAGTGTTATTGTAGAAAGCTCGATGGAATTTGTGACAAGTGCCTTTCCGGTATGTTTAAATGTGACTGTAACCTTACCATCAAAGGATTTTTCAGTAAGGTCTGGAAAATTCAAATTGATATCTGTGTTTATAAAAGAGAGAGATACATGTATAGATGAGATTATCGCGTATGTATTAGATAGAGAGATTTATCTAACCTAAGTGAATCGGTTCAATCACTTTGTTTGGTGCATACTGATTAACTGCATCAGAAGAGCAAAAATCAGCTCCTAAAGTTTTTGATGAACAACAAATATGAGGCATCTTAAAGAAAGAAAAGATGATCAAATCTTTTTTGGATTTTATTCCCCTTTTTATAAACAAAGTTTATCGGCTATATTTTGTGTTACTTATTGTCAACTTTATAGTAAAAAAAAAAGGTGGCATGATGACACATACACATATAAAAGTTTTTAATACCTTGAGATACTGATTCAAACACGTTTTTTTTTTTTCGAGGATCATTGATGAGTACTGTACTAGTATGTTATCTTTTTATTTATCTACCTCCCAATAGTGTTTTGTATCCAATCTATGATTTTTTAAGAATACGTTCCTTGTTTTGATCCATATTTTTTTTCATTTTTTTTCACTGAACTATGTAAAAATGATATTTAAGCTTGAAAACGCGTCATATGTCCATATTCAGGGCTTATTGTACTGGAGATGATGTCAGTACTCTTCTATCTAAAATTTTTGGAAAATCCACTGAATCTACATTTCAAAACACCGCATTCGTCCGACTTGCATAACTCCATTAAGTGTACATCATCATGCTGGCTCAATAGTATAGTTTGCCTGTCTATAAGTGAAGGTGGCTCTTATTAGAAGCTCTTAAGCTAAAACGAGAAAATCAGGTAAATTTTGCATATATACATATTTCAATAGGTTGTTTAGTGGAAGAAAAATGAAAAGTAAATACCATAGTGCACCTCTAATGATTTTCTTATGAAATATAAAATGATGTGTTTAATTATTCTTCACAAAAAAAAAAGAAATTGAGTCTCTTTTATTACAAAAAGTTATTTTTTTATGGGATCTGCCATAACTAATTCTCTTCCTTATAATGTTTGGATGTATTTCTTTTTTTCTAACAATTTTTTTTCAGATCTCTTGGGACACCTAAAAAATTTCTTAGGGGACACCGATAACCCGATCCATTACTGAGTTTTAATGAACTAGACAGCTTGCATTCCATAACAAGCGACATGAAGTGGAATCCCATAACAACTCACAATCATAATATGTTATCCTCATTTACTTTCCTTAATACGATAACACATGGTACAAAGATCTATAATCAACTATAGTCTGTGAAGAGCATACTGTGAGTAGTCTTTGAGTCAGCAAGGTGATTTACGTGTATGGTTGACTTTACCTCCATAAATATTAAAAAAGGTATTTTTTTTTGCAATTATGGTGTTTGAATTAATGCATAAATATATATATGCAGCAATAATTTCACTGGAAGCCCTTCATGTCCCACATCACTTCTTAATAACATTAATATGAAGTGTTATCTAAAAGCCTGTTACATATTTAAATAAGCTAGCTACTCTCATATAATACCTGTTAAGACGTACATTCTTTATTGATATTATTGATGATTTCTATTATTTTGTTTTATATATTTT
>VCJA01005155.1:54415-74165 GCA_024139275.1 Backusella macrospora
TTTGCAAAACCAAAACCCGATAGACAGCAGTTTGCATTTTAAGTTTAAGAAAAAAAGCCAATCTTAATTCCCAATAATATTTTTAAAAGAATAAAATAAACCTTTTCAATATGGCTGCTATCAATGTAAGACGTGATGTCGAAGATTCTTTTTACCGTTACAAGATGCCCAGACTTCTCGCAAAGGTATAATTTGCTTAGTAATAAATAACAACAAAGATTATTATTATTATATTTTGTTATACTTTGGAAATATACTCATTTTCACCATTATTTAATATACTTAATATCCCTATAGGTCGAAGGTAGAGGTAATGGCATTAAGACTGTTATCCCCAACATGACTGAAATTGCCCGTGCTTTATCACGTCCTCCTTCTTGTAAGTATATCATTTCACAGATGACTTACTAGTAACATATCACTCATACAATTTACTAGACCCTACAAAATTCTTTGGTTGCGAACTTGGCACACAAGTAAAATGTGACGATAAGAATGAACGTTACATTGTTAATGGCGACCATTCTGCTCAAAAGCTTCAAGAGACACTTGATGGCTTTATCACAAAATTTGTCTTATGTCAATCTTGTAAGAATCCAGAAACTGATATTGTAAGATAGTTATTCTTATTTATGCTATTGTTTATAACTATAATTATAGCAATTATAAATCTACCATTATTCAACATGCCGCAGCAATACTCATCATTATTTTTTATAGATTATTAAGAAGGATGAAATCGAAATGGACTGCAAAGCCTGTGGTGCTAGAAATAAGGCTGATATGCGCCATAAATTGTCAGCTTATATTATTAAGAACCCCCCTGCTACTGCCTCTAAGAATGTTCGTAAGCAACGTAAGGCAGCTACTGCACAAGCCAACGGTACAGACGAAAACGGTATGCCAGATGCCCTCGTGACAGAAGAAGCGGATGGCAACGGCTCTGATGACGATATCATTTCTCAACGTATCCAGAAACAAGCTGCTGGTCTCAACATGGAAAGTAAATTGGCTTTGGAAGATTGGTCTGAAGATACTAGTGATGCCGCTGTAGCCAAACGCATGAAGGAGCTTTCTGTTAAGGGTGTAGGTGGTTTTGCTGATGATGACGAAGATGAAGGTGCTGACAA
Source organism: Backusella macrospora (assembly GCA_024139275.1). NCBI lineage: Eukaryota > Fungi > Mucoromycota > Mucoromycetes > Mucorales > Backusellaceae > Backusella > Backusella macrospora. The sequence continues at coordinate 55,546 of VCJA01005155.1, forward strand.
ATATGAATCCTTTGGAGTCTGGCTAAGTGCTGAAAAGAACCCTTCTAATGATGCAATCATGGAAAAGGCTACTGAATTGGGTGTTATGGGTAAATACAAGGCTTGCCAAGTCTTGGTTCAATGTATCTTTGATGAAACTGTCATCTCTCAGATTCCTAAGCGTGCCGAGTTACTAGAGAAGTTTGTCACTGATGAAAAGCATCAGAAAGCTACTTTAGGAGGTATTGAGCGTCTCGTCGGTCTCGATCACAAGGATGCCTTGTTGAAAAAGGTTCCCACTATTCTCATGAAGCTTTATGAATTGGATATTATTGAAGATGAAATATTCCTCAAATGGGGCGAGAAGCCTTCCAAGCGCTATGTTGATGGTAAGATCTCGAAGGAAATTAAGAACGCGGCTGCTCCTTTCTTGGAGTGGTTAAAGAACGCAGAAGAAGAAGAATCTGACGAAGAAGAATCCGATTAATTAGCTTATATATATGCATTTATAATAAAATTTAAAGAATGTATTCATATGCGACTTATTTATTTGTGGTTTTCTTTGTTCTGAGCGAATGGTATGGTGATATATATGTTTATATCACTAATGTATTAATATGTGCACACGAATGTAAAACCATTAACTCTATCTGAATGATACCATTTAGCTTACATACAAATACACACACAAAAGTATTCATCTATTCCTATTAAGAACCTTCGTATCTCCTCATACCAATATTTTGAACTGATTCATGAAAATCTCCAATGCAGTATCTGTCTAAATTACCTTTACAATGATATAGAGTTTTCTTTGGTTTCTAAAGTTCGTTTTCAGGGGCATGTTAAAAGCTATTCTGAAAAGAAAAAAAAGAACCACGGAAAGAAGTGGTTTCTTGTGGTGATCTTAAAAACGCTCTCATTAAGAGATATTCTATTTATAGAATAGATACAAATCAATAGTTAGACGTTCATTTATCAGAAAATATAATTGACGTATTATAGTTTAATCGAAATACAAGAAAAGCAGCTTCTTCCAAAATAAATAGGTAAATAGTCAGGTACTTGAATACTTTATTCCATAAGACGTGCTGTTAAATTACCAGAATTGGAATAATCAAAATGATCGAGATGTTTTTAGACATGGCGAGTAAGTTTAGTACCGGAATAGGCAAAAGAAAAGAAAGAAAAAAGTATGTAGATTCATGCGTAGATCATCGTACAAGAAAAAAAGGTTGAATATATATTTAAGTCCAGGTATTAATATGCATATATATATATATATATTATATAAGTGATGAATGAGTGGTGTTCAGAAAAAAAGACAAAGATAATAAAAATAGTATCAAAATGTGAGTGAATATTTAAATATAGAATTAACTCTTTTTTTATATTTTTTATCCGGTGATTAATAGTTTTTAGCATGTATATATATATATGTTTGCTTGTTTGTAAGTATTTATAATTATATATAAAGTCACTGATATTGGTATTGCACCCAGGTACAGATTAAACAAAAGGACCCATAAATAGAGTGGCAAAGGGGGTCGCATAATTGTGGCAAGGAGTTGAAAAGGAGCTTTAAGAGGGAGTGTAGTGACTGGAGTATAATATCACGTAACATTTTAAACAACACAAAAGAAAGAAATAAGAACTCTTACAAGACACTGCAGCTTACATACATTTGTTAGCTTGACTTGTAGTGTATATAACAGGGAGGAGCTTGCTGGACTTCATCTTAATCTGGTGCCTAACCGCATATATTAATTGAGCTCCATTATATCTCATTTCTTTCACTTCTTCATCATCTATTTATTACTTACAAAAAAATGGGTATTTTAAGCTTTACCAAAAAGTCCCGTAAACAAGGGCAAAGATTACCTTTTGCGCTGGAGGAACACATCCCTTCCCGGGAAACTCATAATGTTCCCCTTCAAAAACCAAAGGAACCCCCACGACATTATTTTGATATGTCTTCTCGAAGACAGTCAGAAACCAGTTTAATGGACGATATCATGAAAGAGCTCCACACAAAAGATCAACCAAAAGGTAAATCAGTGACTAGTTAACATAATTTGAAAGTGGCTAATCAAGTTGTTTTTATTTTAGTAGAGTCTACAGAGAAAACAAAACAATCAGTTCAACCTCTCTTAAGATTTAATGACGCGGAAACATACAACCCTGCAGTAGTATCTTCTGAGCAATATGCAGAAACTAACCCTTCAACACCTACCTCTCAAGCAAGACCTAAACCCCTGATAAGTTTTGCCAATGAGCAGCCAGATATAATAGCGATGGTACAACGTGATACAATACCTCTCTCTGATGACACGAATTCGATCCCTTTAGATGCAGATGATGAGCCAATACTTTCCAGGCAGCGTCAGATGAAACGGCACTCGATTACAGATGTCACACATGCCCATCAGTCACAGCAATCAGCTTCACTTGTAAAAACTAAGCAGCAGACAGCCAAACCTCTCAATAGAAATATCATGGATCGAATGAAAGAAAGGCATCGACAAGAAGCCCGCATGTCTCTTCAGGCAATACCTTTTATTGATCCACCGATGCAACAGGCACGACCTCATCCTCTTAGTTCACCTTCAATGCCAATAATCTATATGAATGAAAAACAGTCACCTTCCAAACCACTTAATACACTTATACAATCACCTTCTTTTACACCCTATTCTCCCCCTCAAAATCACCTGGTTCGTTCAGCATCATTTGCCACAGATATATATGGCGGTAAAAACTACTCATCAATAACAATACCTACTCAGGTAAGATACAATAGTAATTTATTTAAGATTATAACTAATTTTTAAATCCAGGCTCAACCTGATATTAATTTCCGCCCTGCACCTACTTCACCTTTTACATTTATGCGTACACCTTCTCATTCGCAAATTAACGTACGAGTTGGCTATCAGCAAGCACATATTTATACTCCGTCATTGCAGCCGGAAAATACATTTATTGAGGAGCCATTACAGCAAGAACAAAGATATTTGAATCGATCCAGTTCTGCTCATCTTTTATCTAATCAAATACATCCTTTGTATCGCCCGTCCGAAATAGTTCAATATAAACAGGAAAATAATAAAATAACAGAAACACCATCACCACCTGCAGATAAATTAAAATCTAAAACGACCACGACAAAAAAACCACTTTATGAACGAGCGATTTCTCCCGAGCGAGTAACTTCTCCAGAAGTACACCACCACCATCACCACCATCATCACCCTCATCATAACAAAGACTATGTAGAGACACCTTGCTCACCCCGAGCATCTATATCTAAGTTCCATACTCAGACTAATATCCCGGACACACCTCCCCCCGAGTCACACTCGCGCCATTCGGTTGATACTACAATGAAAAAAGAAGAAGACTTACCTCCTTCACCTGCCTCCATTCACTCTACTTTTCTGCCTGATGACGTAAAGGATGTTTCTGAAATAAAGGACACCTTGGATATTGAAAATGATAAAACAGCACTCTCTGAAGACACAATTGAGTCATCCAAGGAGATAACAAATATTTTGGTAAAACCAATAACATCTCAAGATGACTACCAAAAAGAACAGGAGCTTGATAAAATTAAAGCTGATGATCACTCTGTAGTAGAAACTGTGGCAGCTTCAGAAACGTCGAACAAAAGCAAACATTTGGTCACTCAAGATAAAACTATGAAATATCCTAAGGCAGGAGTATATCGTATGTTTCAGCTGCCAAAAAAATTAAAGCAAGAACTACAAGGTGTTCAAATGAGGAAATCATCATATTCTGTCCCTGACCTTACTATATTTACAAAACAAGACAATGATAGCTCCACTACCATTTCAGCTACCCATTGGAGCGAAATAGAGCCTGTTGTTCAATTGAAACAGGTGGAAGTCAGTAGAAATAGAAACAATATTAACGAAAAAACAAAGTCTATTCAAACAGAACACGAAGAAAAGCCTCAAGAATCAATATCACACCCAAGGGAATGTATTAGTAGAACAATAACACCATCAGCATCTAGAATTGACCTATACAGCTGCTGTTCTAATATACCAGTTTCGTGTTGCCAAAGAAACAGCTACACGTATCATAATGGATCAGACCATCACTACTGTTACTCTTCGCAGAACCACGGGTGTCATAACTGCTCTTATAAGCATTCAAATCACTTATCTGATTGCCCTAGCAACAACAGTGGTTGTAATCACAAGACAAAAGGTTGTATGAAAAAATCAAGCTCTATTTGCTCTGCTATGAAGTTAGATCACCACTCCATGATGTCTCATTCCCCAAGTCAACAGCATTTACACAGTCATCAATGTAGTAAACGACGCAATAAGCACAGACACAGCAGCGATCGTCATGAATCAAGTCATCGCCATCACTACCCCCATTCTAAATACAGACTTGATGAAAATCATTCATTGGTAGACGGAGGAGCCTATTAAATTAACGATTTATATAACCTGTATCTTTTATTATTATTTATTAAACGAGTATTTTATTGTTTAACACAGAACTTATATTTTATTATAATGGTTGCATCGTCAATTAAATGAGTTTTTGACAATAGCGATCAGACTTTTGATATTAGTTTGACTCGAAAAAGAAGCTTTATTGCTCACTATTTTGGCCATTTTTTTTTCTGGCTTAACCACTTTGTTCAAGTGCTTTTGGTGAGAATAGTTACACATAAATTATATACATTAGCTGATAGTCGATTACTATATATATTTATTATATAAAAGGTTAAATATATAAATATATTTAAACCAACACATTAGTATATCAAATATCAAAAAAAATCAAATGATGCAATCTATTTTATATACGTTTATACTTCTAAATGACTAATAACTCGTTATATATATGCTTGGATAAGAACTATTTGTTTTTCTATTTTTGGAGTATATATGTAAATAGAAATTATCGTATTTTTATATATATTATTTTAGTTACAATTGTTGGTCACATTTGATAGTATGAATATTATTTATATTGAATATTATAATAATAATATTTTGGCGTGGCATTGCTAATTATCTGGAATAAATGTGATTTCTAGGAAGCTAAGGAGCTGTTCAAATGCGTCTTGAATTAAAGTGAACATAATAGAATTGGGAAAAAAATATTAGTGATCAGTATGTCTTCCTTGTTTGATCACTGTAATACCACCTTGATACTTTTAATCGCGGCCAAAATGACAACAATGAATAGCAATGTCTTTTTTTGTATATCAGCTTTTCCTAGCTTACTAGTATATACAATAAGATCGAGCAGCATAATTATCAATTTACAATGGCTATAGATAAATGAAAAATATAAAATACAAAAAAATAAAATATTTAATATGGGTACTTAGAAGAATTCGTTTATCTACCTTCCAAGGATACTTACAAATTAATAATGACTTAGACAGCATTAAATTTGAAAAGTCCTACATTGAGTGTGACAGCTTCTGCGCTCTCGATGATAATCATTTAGGGAAAATGTCTTCGAATTCAGCTTACTGCCGCTACAAAAACATCATTAAACATCAATGTTGGCTTCGTGTTTGATTTTGGGATAATAAAGACTGTTATTTTGTAATTGTGTGCCATATCCAGGAGCAGATTTGTTCATAAATATACAATAGTACATATAAATAAACACCGTTTTATCTGCATCTTTTACTGAATAACTTCTTGTATTGTGTGGTGATTTTTGAGTAAACAGAGTTTTTTTTTAAGAACAGAAGAGTATATGTATGGCTCATCTTTTTAAATAAAGATGGAAAATGGAAAATAGAGAATTTATCTTTACAAAAAAAAACTTGTTTCTAAAATAGCATGGCTCTTTATAAACATTTTCCTAAAAAGAAAACAAATTAAGCTGAAGATATACAGCTTTGCTTTTCAAAGCGAGTTAAGTGCGTAAACGCATTTCGCAAAGTCATAAGCATGTAATGGTTTTTCTTATTTGGTGTATTTAGCGATAATCTCTTCTATTACACCAGAAATATATTAGACAGCCAAATAATATGAGAATAATGTAGAAGAAAAAAAACATCTTTTTCATGGTCACTCTTCGTCAAAACCCATGTGTAAGCTATATTTATTATACGTACCAGCCATATGCTTTATTTATATACATGCGTGAAAATCTATTAAATAGCCAGTATAGTGCTGGCATAAACTAATTGTATTTTCTTAACACTGGTGTTCAATGAATTAATTCTAAGTTTGATTATACAATCAGGCTTGGTATTCTAAACTGTGACTATGTTTAGCTTTTGATGCGAGATTTGGTGTATGTAGCAACATACATCTCTTCTTTTTTCCAATTCGTTTTTCAAAAAAGCAGTGTTTTTTTTCCTCTGAAGTCCGACCACCATTTTCGAACAATCGTCCAATTGACACTGGAATCACTGTATTTTTATTTATTTTTTAGGTTAAAAAACACTTGTGATCTACCATAAAAGATAGTAACAATACAATTTGGGCACTGGTTCTATTTTTATCACATGTACGACAGGTACACAAGATTTATATAGGTTGACATGGCTCCAATATGATTTTGTTGTTATTGTGACACCATGAACTGGGTTATTTTTGCTTATTCTTTTGTAGATAATGTTTTCTCTCCTTTCTCTTTTTATTTTATTTTACTTTATTCGTTTTCCTTTTAATCATAATATAATAATAAACTTCCTTTCATATGGGTAAAGCAAAGAAATCGGCTCAGGAGAACCTGTCCGATCTTGCCAGTATATCTAGTACAAGTTCAGATAAAATTGCGGCTTGTTTGCGTTTACGTTATGACACATTTAACATCTACACCAATATCGGCTCTCGCCATCTTGTGGTTGTGAACCCACTCAAAGAATTAAGTTTAAACGATGATCAAACCAGCTTAGAATATGTTGCTGCTTACAAGGATCCTTCCGGAAAAGACCGGACTTCTCTCGACCCGCACTTATTTGATCTTGTTAACCGTGTTTACTCACACATGCGAAGAACTGGAAGTGATCAAAATATTGTTCTCAGGTATTACTCCCTCTATCCTATAAAAAAAGGAAGTCAATTAATTTTTTTATTATTCATATACTCCGCTTATTTTTGTACAAAAGGGGCGAATCCGGTAGTGGCAAGTCCGAGACCCGCAAATTAACCGTCCGACACCTTGTGCGACTGAGCAGTCATCGCAAAGAGTCAAAAGTGCAGACACAGATAATGGAATCGCAAAAAGTTTTAGAGGCATTTGGGAGTTGTCAAATAAACAACAATGGATCTGGTTCTTGCTTCGGTTATTACGGTGAAATTCAATTTAATGAGCGTGGACGTATGATTGGTTGCAAAAATTTGCACTACTTTTTAGAAAAATCGCGTGTGACAGGTGATGGATACAACTCCTCCTCCAGTGAGGGTAACTTTCAAATCTTCTATTATTTATTAGCCGGTGTGTCACCAGAAGAACGCGCTGCTTTACAATTACCTTCTCCAGATCCATCTCAATATACATACCTTTCCAAATACAATAGACAATCTGCTGCTTCTGATGCAGCTGCCTTTAATCAATTAAAAACATCTCTTAAGACTTCAGGCTTCCGCAAAGAACACATTGCGAGAGTTATTCAACTTTTAGCAGCGATTTTACATTTAGGAAACATAATTTTTGTGGACCCTATTGGAACCGGTACCCAAGAAGCCGCCTATGTCAAAAACACTGATCAACTCGAAGCAGCGGCAGATTTGCTCGGTTTAGACCCACATGCATTAGAAAATGTTCTCACTTTCAAGACAACCATGATCCGTAAAGATATCACAACACTAATTTTAAATTCAGAGCAAGCAAGAATTCAGTGTAATGATCTCTGTCAGGTTTTGTACTCATTACTATTTTCATGGATTGTGGAACATATTAATCGCAAGACTTGTGTGGAAGACTTTAACAGTTTTATTGGTTTATTGGATTTCCCTGGTTTACAAACTCATTCTTCTGCTGGCTTTGAACAGCTGTGTGTAAATTTTGCAAATGAGCAAATTCAGCAATACGTCGATCGTTACCTGTTTGAGCTAGAGATAGGCCAGTTTCAATCAGAGGGAATCAACACACCTGATATCCACATTGAAAATTCTGCTATGAACTTGTTCATACGCCCCAAGGGTATCTGTGACTTAGTAAATAATATGTCCGATAGTACTCGTTCAGGAAAACGCAGTTATACCGATAATAATGTAATGGACTCTTTGGTAAAATTCAACTCGACTCATCCTTCATTTAAACTCGAAACAACTGATACAGGTGCGCGTAAGTTCTGTGTTCAGCATTTCAGTGCACCTGTACAGTATAAAACAGATGGTTTTCTTTCTGAAAATAATGGTCAGATATCCGTTGATTTTGTGTCTCTATTCCGTGGTGGTATGGATATTCAACCTTCTTGGAATGCTTTTGTTGTAGAGTTATTTACAGACGCCAATATTCAAGTGGAAAATCACCCTAAGCATAACACCGCTATTGTAGGAGCCCAACAATTAGCCAAACCCACGCGTGCCCCTTCTCAACGTCGTTCTACTCGCCGAAAGGCTGGTAACACTGAAAAAGACAAAACCGAGCCAGGTAGTACCAAGCCTACAGCTGTGCTAAGTCAACTTCAAGCTGCTCTTGATGAACTAGTTCAATCGTTTGAAGAAGCTAAACTATGGGTTATTTATTGTATCACTCCTAAGCCTGTTAATAGCAAGAGTAACGCTGGTTCTGATGTGAAATACATGGCATCCCAGATCGAATCTTTCCATATACCCTCTCTTTTACAACTACCTTCTATCCGCTATATTGAATCATTTAACCACCAAGACTTTTTGGAACGATACCAGATTTTATTTAATCAACTTGACACATCCCGTCTACTTAGATCTCAATGTGAGATGGTGGCTGGAATTATGGGCTGGAATGCTTCTCAAATGTATACAACTCAGAATAAGGTATTTTTTTATAGTCTTTCCACCTCAGTGAGAATTTGTTTTTAATTTTTATTGTTATTATAATTTAGGTGTTTTTAAGTGGTGATACTTGGCGTGATTTGGAAGACCAGCTGCGTACTTTTGAAAAAGTGGAGCAACGTCAAGCTAAAGATAGTGCACAGATTGATGGAAAAAACGATTTCACTAATGTAGTAGAAGGTCATCCTTTTGCCGCGACTACTGCTGCTGCTGCTGGTTTACCTTTACCAACAATGAGCCACTATAATGATGACCAAGCATCTTATTACTCTGAGGATGAGTCTGGCCAATATGTTGAAAATGAAGGATCTTATTATGGCTCTGAATCTCTTACTTATTCTGACCCTAAAGGCAATAAGAGTGTAGGTCTGGTTGGTCTTCAGAATTCTGCACCTGTAGTAGAAAATCTCGATGAAACAATAGAAGATGAAACAAAAATGACAGCAGGACGCAAACGTTGGTTGTTTTTTGTTATGTTTTGTACTTGGTGGATCCCTTCCAAGTTTATGATCTGGTGTGGTCGTATGAAGCGAAAGGATATTCGTGTTGCCTGGCGTGAGAAAGTAACGCTGTGTATGCTTATATTTTTGATGTGTGCATTTATCATCTGGTTCTTGATCTTTTTCAGTGAATTTGTCTGTCCAAAGCAGCTCGTATTCTCTCGATCAGAATTACAGGATCACGGCAGTGATGCCGATAAAAAGTATATTGCTATACGTGGTGAAGTTTTTGATATTGGCAGCTTTGCACCTCATCATTATCCTCAAAATCTTATTCCGCAATCTTCTGTTTTGTCTTATGCTGGCCAGGATGTCACCAATCTCTTCCCTGTTCAAGTTTCTGCTCTTTGTGAAGGTATCACTGGTGATGTTTCCCCCTACGTCTCTTTTGATTACAATATCAACTTGACAGACACCAACGGAAACTATCATGACTTTAGATATTCAACTGATGCTTACAACCCTAACTGGTATTATGATCAAATGACATTGCTACGTAAGAACTACAAAATGGGCAATCTGGGCTTTGAAAGTAAAGCCATCTCTGATCAAGCGAAATCAGCTACCTTGATTAACGGCCAAAATTTGCTACGTATATGGGCTGTAATTGATGGCCGTATTTATGATCTTACATCTTATAGTCAAGGAGGTAGATACACCCGTGGTCCTCCTGGTCAAGCTATACCAACTGGTATTGACACAAACTTCATGGCGCAGGAAGTTGTTGATTTATTCATGCAAAAAGCAGGTTCCGATATTACAAATGATTTCAATGCACTTAACATTGATTCAGCTTTGAAACAACGTCAGCTGGTTTGTCTTCGTAACTTATTTTATGCCGGTGATCTTGACACACGTAATTCTGCAAAATGCCAATTCTCGACCTATTTATTGTTGATTATTACCTGTCTTCTTGCCTCTGTTATTGTATTCAAGTTTATTGCTGCTATTCGTTTTGGTGCTTTACCTGCTCCAGAAGAACATGACAAGTTTGTCATTTGCCAAGTCACATGTTATACTGAAGATGAAGAATCGCTTAAGAAAACAATTGATTCCATTGCTACATTGCGCTATGATGATAAACGTAAGCTTTTATTTGTTGTATGTGACGGTATGATTGTCGGTAGTGGAAATGATCTGCCAACACCACGTATTGTTCTTAATATTCTGGGAGTTGATACACAAGTCGATCCTGAAGCGCTGTCATTTGTATCTGTTGGTGATGGAATGAAACAACATAACACGGGAAAGATCTATTCTGGATTGTATGAAGTGGCTGGTCATGTGGTACCTTATATTGTTGTTGTCAAATGCGGTAATCCCCATGAACGCCAAAAACCTGGTAACCGCGGAAAGCGTGATTCACAGTTAGTATTGATGCAGTTCCTTAATGGTGTTTATTACGATGGTCCTATGAATCCACTTCAGCTTGAAATATATCATCAAATGAAGAACGTCATTGGTGTAAGCCCTGATATGTATGATTTTGTTCTAATGGTTGATGCTGATACAGAAGTCATGCGCGATGGATTAAATTACCTGGTATCAAGTGCTGTACATGATTCGAAAATCATTGGTATTTGTGGTGAAACAACACTGGCTAATGAGAAGGATACCTGGGTAACAATGATTCAAGTTTACGAATACTTTATATCTCATCACATGATCAAATCTTTTGAGTCACTTTTCTCCACTGTAAGTTGTCTTCCTGGCTGTTTCACTATGTATCGTGTCCGTACTGTTGATCGTAAACGTGCGCTTTTTATGAGTAACGAAATTATTGCCGACTACAGTGTCAATGTTGTTGATACGTTACACAAGAAAAATTTGCTTCATCTTGGCGAGGATCGTTATTTAACTACTTTGCTATTGAAACACTTTCCAAACTTCAAGACAAAGTTTACACCTCATGCTCAATGTAAAACTAATGCACCAGATCTTTGGAGTGTTTTGATATCTCAGCGTCGTCGCTGGATTAACTCCACTATTCACAATCTTGGTGAACTTGTATTCCTTCCTCGTCTCTGTGGTTTCTGTTGTTTCTCCATGCGTTTCATTGTACTGCTCGATCTTGTTAGTACTTTAGCCATGCCTGCTGTTTTAGCTTACTTGGGTTACTTAATTTATACTTTAGCCACTTTACAACCGGAGGATGGTGTCCCTATCATATCTATTGCTACAATTGCTGGTACTTATGCCCTTCAAGCCATTTTATTTGCAATGAAAGGAAGATGGGAATTCATTGGTTGGATGTTGGTTTCTATTCTTGCCATTCCAGTTTTCTCCTTTTATATACCTATCTATTCCTACTGGCACTTTGATGATTTCTCTTGGGGTAACACTCGTGTGGTAGTAGGTGATACCGGTAAAAAAGTTGCAGTGCCTGTAGATGAAGGCAAGTTTGATCCCAAGACCATTCCTACAATGAAGTGGTCTGAGTACGAGCGTTCAGTGCTCTCTGAAGAAAACTGGAGTGATAATATGTCCCAAGGTAGTAGCAGCGGGTATACTTACAACAGCCGTAGTAATCGTATGCCAACTCCAAGTCATGCTCCTTCAATGTATGGTATGGGTACAATGGGAGGTGATAACATGAGTGTATATTCTGGTATGGTACAAAATAGTCGTCCTATTACCCCTCAAAATGTTAGCATGATGTTTGACCGAAATAGCGTAGCCATGCCATCATCTGCCTCACTTCCGATGATGAATTATGCTAATAGCACACAGATGATGCCTATGCAATCCAACCGCTCCATGGCATCCTTTGCACCACCAAAAACTCAATCATTCATCAGTCAATCTGGTCAATTCATTCCGATGCAACAACAATCTAATCAGTTCGTCAATAGCAGCAGTCACTCACTTATGATGGATGGATTCAGTACAGGTGATGGACCTCGTAACGAAGAAATTTTGGCAGAAGTTCAGCGTATTTTAAGTACAGCTGATTTGACAAAGATTACAAAGAAGCAAGTTAGAGAAGAGCTTCAGAACCTGTTTGGTGTTTCAATGACAAGCCGTAAAGATTATATTAACGCCTGTATTGAAAACGTCTTGCAGAACCGTGTTTAAATTCCATAGATATTTTCTTATTTTTACAAAATCAATTGCATACCCATTTTTTACTCTTTCAAATTAATGTTTTCTAATTCTACTTTTTTAGAATAAAATAAAGTGTAACATAATCATTCTTGACTTAATTGACTATGAACAGTATCAATGAAGATATGAAATAAAACCTTAGCGATGATCCAGGTCAATATGTTTTTAATATAAATTATAGAAGTTTTTCAGCCAGCAAAACATGGGCAATTTCTTTTTCAGTTTATATATTATATTATTGAAGAAGATAAAAGGTGCTATAATAAAGATAGCGTGCATTTTTGTCAGTAAAACAAACCATGAAGCATAGATATATGACACTGTTAGAGTGCTTCATGTGGTTTTTTTTAACCGGTGCTTAAAAACCCAAATCTTGTGTATAGTGTGGTAAAAAGCAAAGTATCTTTATATCATAGTAGTATTTTTCGGTCATAACTGCATTATATACCAATAGCTACATTACTCTCATTTAAATTTTATACTATATGTACTTCATCTTCGAATAATATTAACAGACATTTGATATGCCAAATTACTTGAATAGCATAAAATTTTGTTAACCTGTTTTGTTCCAATAGTTATTTATCTCAGAAGACTGAAGACTCTTGAGCAATATTTGACGCTAAGTTATTTTACATAGGGTGCAATACGCATGCACGGATCTGTGTTTTTTTTATTTACAGCTCGGTGTTATAGGAGGAGTTATATATATGCACGATTCATATCCATACATTCTATTCAAAAAAAAAAATATGAAACAACACGCTGGCTTCATTGTTTTGTGATCTATTCCACGATAAAACAATAATAGGCTATATATTAATAACATATAAGCTAGTGTTTATTTTATTAGCCACAAATTCAAAATAAATAATGGACAGGAACATGTTATAAAGAATATAATAAGTATAATAAGGAATGTAGCCTTATAAAGAAGGAAAAGAATACACAATCAAACAAAAGATAATACATTACATTTAGAATGAATAAATAAGAATGAATTAATATTTTATGAGCAGAAATACAAAGACATTTTGCCATGGGATTTTATTGTCTCTTTTTAGTAATGAATACAAGTAAATCATTTGATGAGATGGTATTTTTTTTAAAGGAGCCAGAAGTCATGACCTATTTCACTAAAGTAAATAGTTCAGGTAGGACTACTGTTTTCTTCTCTCAACTCCAGTTTACATCCTATATCATGAGTACTATTGTGTTCTGATCGCACATTATACATTTATAAAAGTGTTACGTCTATCTTTTTTTTACTCTATATGAAAAAGGTACATGAGCGGGTTTGTATATAGAAAAGTGATATATTGATATTGTTATCTTCAAAAATACAATAGCAGCACAGTTTTTGATATTTTAACAACCAATCAGGATAACGTTCAAGAGACTGGTGTTATCATAGATAGGAATTAAACTTACCATCTCTGTTTTGTCGCTGAAAAAATAATAAACAAACCAATCCAAGCCAATAACTCTTACATCCACCCACTAAACCCTTCTTTTCTTTTGAAAAGTTGAGAAGTTGATAAACAATTCGTAAATATAATGAAATTGGGCTGGTTAGCGAGAAGATTACAAAAGAGACTCAGCAAAAAAAAGATCACATGATATAAAAAGCTTAACTTAAAAACAAAAACAAGACAGTCTATGGACTTCAGATTTTTATGACATATTCAAACAAGTGTAAATACTCAACATCTCACACTGTTTACTTAAAGAGAGAGAGAAAATACGGTGCAGAGCATAAACAAAGAGGTAAGTATAGATATTAAATGGCATCGTTTTCGTAAATAGATAAAGTGAACTTTCAGGGCACGAACTCAAAAGGAGGTTAGCCATGACGTATGAATTAATGGGGTGGTGTGCAAATGTCTAAAATAAGGATAGTGTTTAAATTACAATAAATGTAAAGTTTTAGAAAAAAAAGTTAAAAGAGCTTAAATGATCGGAAAAACTAAAATGATACTTTTTTATTCTTCATTTCCTTTATTTGAAACAAGCTATGAATAATAATAATATTATTCCTGACAAGACTATAGCAAGTCTTGTACAACAACATTTAATACAGGATGAGCAGGAATCTAGCAATTCAGTTCATTCAGATCCCTTTGATCTTTCTAATTTAGACGAAATTCCTGTTCCATACCATTTACCTGGAACCGCAGTTACCCACGATATTTACACACACGCGAATAGTTTGGTAGCATCAAATACATTACAAAGATCAAAGTCATATAATGATTTGAGCCAACGTGGAGGTAAATTGATTCACGACAACGAGGAAAGGGAAAGTGGATATGAAAATTTGGATAAGCCGGGTGGCTTTCGGCGATTTCATATACAACAGCAACATTTATTGGCAAATACAGAGTCTACTCAAGATAGTAATGAAGCGGAGACATCAGCTTTTCATGAATTATTTAGGCCTGATTCTGTCTGCTCATCAGAAAGTCATACATTCTCTGACTATACAGGTCTGCTTAAAATTGATTCAGTATCACCAAGTATTTCGGGGTCATTCAGGGCATACAAGCCCTCATCTGTAGGTCACACTCGTCACTTTTTGGAATATTTGGCAATTACGTCTGTCATGGATAATTTTGCAGGTGAAAATTTATCGGATTCGGAAGATGAAGAAACACCTGACGAAGAGACAGGTCTGTCAGAATCGACATCGTTGTTACCCCCTAATTATATTGGTTACAAGAAAAATAAGAAATTACATGCTAAAAAGACTAGCTCAGAACACAAAGCCAACGTTCAAAAAACCGTATTTTTATTATTCAAGGCATTCATTGGTAGTGGTATTCTCTTTTTACCAAAGGCCTTTTCCAATGGAGGACTTGTTTTTTCAGTATTTGTAATGTGGTTGATGGGCGGGCTTTCTCTTTACAATTTCTTATTACTAGTCGACTGTAAAAGATATCTGTCAGGTAGTTATGGTGACATGGGCGGGTCTCTTTATGGCCCTTGGATGAGAATGGCTGTTTTATTCTCTGTTGCTATTTCACAGGTATGTATTTATCCAGTCATTCTATTTGATAAGATCCTTAACTATTAGTATATATAATGAACATATAGTTAGGCTTTATGTGTGGTGGTACTATTTTCATTGTAGAAAACGTTGTTGAAGCCATACGAGCATTGAGCCATAACACTATTCATTTAAGCACGACCGCTGTATTTGCTCTTTTGGCTTTACTATTGATGCCTTTAGTTCTAATTAGAAACATTGCAAAACTATCACCAACTGCCATTTTATCTGATGTGTTAATCATAGTTGGTTTAGTTATTCTTCTAGTATATGATTCTCTCCAGATATTTGAGACTTCGCCTCCTACTTCTGGTCCTAACATTCACTGGTGGTTTAATTCAATTGACTTCCCTGTGTTTATAGGCACTGCAGTATATTCATTTGAAGGCATAGGTAATTCGGAATTTCGAAAATATTAGTTATAAGCATTTGTCTTGACGTATTTCATTTTAGGTCTTCTTATACCCATCCGCGATTCTATGGAAAAACCAGATAAGTTCCCTATTGTGCTTGGTTTTGTTATGGTATTTGTGGCATCTATTTTATGCGGAATAGGTTTACTAGGTTATGTAGCATTTGGTGATAAAGTAGAGACTGTGGCGTTACTTAATCTACCACCTGGAATTTTGCCTAATTCTGTTCAACTGGGTTATGCAGTTGCCGTTTTACTATCGAATGCGCTTACTCTATTTCCTACTATCCGTATTATTGAACAAAGCTTATTTGGAGAACGCTCTGGAAAACGTAGTTTGTTTATCAAATGGCAAAAAAATACATTACGGGCTTCGATTGTCGTTTTGGGTACAGTTATCGCTTGTGCGGGTGCTAATGACTTGGATAAGTTTATAAGTTTAATTGGATCAGTATGTTGCTGTAAGTAATATGTATATGTACATTCGTAAGGAATAGTCAATAATATTTATTAATTTGTTCTACATAGGCCCCCTGAGTTTAATATTCCCTCCGCTATTTCATTTGGCTTTGCCAGACACAAAGGGATCTAAGCGAATTATAGATCTTGTTCTCATCGTTTTTGGTGTTGGTGTAATGTTGTTTACTTTCTACAATACTTCCATGCAATGGGTAAGCTCTGGTTAACATTAATATCAGGCATTAACACACAGTAAATTATGAGTCGAGAGCATGTATCAAAATACCCTTGATACGATAAAATGTTGTACATGAAATCATCCTGTTCATTTTTGTTTTTACCATTATTATTGTCAAAAATTAATAACGAAAAAAAAAATATAATGCATATTACATATTCAAATAATAAAAAACATAAACAAATCAAGCATAAAATTATTACTCCTGGAACTTCCCCATAAATGATTATTTCTAATCTGAAAAAAAAAATGAGACATAGTTTATATATCTTATCCCTTCAGTTAAACCATTAAAGTTTACATTTACTTTAGATTTAAATGACTAACGGGTAACGCCATAATGCTTACAAGGTTAGCATGTTATACAATTGCTCATATATATATACATATGTATATACATATAAATGTGTCATTCTGTACATTAATATAATACTGCTTTAATAATTTATACAAAACCAACTTCTGCCTGGAAAAGACCATCAAAACCTAAAAGTTGTAACTGATGGCGCTATATACCATATACATTATATACTAATTTACAACAATAAAACTTTCTGAAATTACGAAGACAAGATTGTCAAAAGCATGTATCATATTTCCATATCCATATGGATCGGTGATAGGCTATCTTTAAAAATCAAAGCATTACCTCGAATGTGGCTGCTTATTCATAATCAGGCGAGATGATGATTTATATATCACTATAAACATATATACCCATTATCTTTGTAATGAAGATATGTATTATTATTATTCCTATAGATATAGTTATATACTGTTTCTAAGCAAATATACTCAAAATGTGGCAAAGAAAGAAAAAAAAATATTTGTTAACTATAAATTATGTATTAATGTTATCAAACTATAATAGATCCTGGGTTGCTTCAAGTGGATAGAAATTTTACCAGACCTATTCCAATGCAATTGATAAAATTAATGCTCATATTTATAATAACCTTGGTAAGACCATTTTCTTTTTCGTTCTGTTTCTTTATGCTATACTTGTTCTTGCTATAAATTTTTCGTTCCTTCATTGTCTTCGCTAATCTCTTGCTCTTCTGCTTTTCTTATTCTAAACTTTTCAATCGCAGCGGCAGGACACAATGTAGAAACTGCAACTTTGGGTGTAGAAGTACAGCACATGTACGTAGTTATTATGTTTAAAAGTAAGAAGTGGCTTTAATATAAAATAACATGTATAAATAATTATATCTTCGTTGAACTTATACATCCTTGAAAATAAATATATAAAAGAGTAAGCTTGTTATTCTTAAATTCTATATCGTAGGCAATTTGATTATAAAATTTTGATTAGTTTAACAGATTAATCCTTAATAAGAAATCATATCAAATACATATTACTTAGTAATTATATTATAATTAGCTTCGATATTTGAATTATTTATTATATAATATTATGATATAGTGTAAATTAAAAAAGTATTAGAAAAAATGACTATATTACATCATGTATTTAAGAAAAGAGTAAAGTAACAGCTACAACAACAAGAGCATAGAGAGATAATTGACTATTGGAGAAGCCGGTATTTAATGACATAGCACTTGATGTAGTGGCGGGTTGGGTGTTGGTAGCACCAGCAGCAATAGACGAAGCTTTTGATACAAGGGAGGCAATGGTAGGATCGGCTGAAAAAAAAGTTATTATTATTCTTTCTTTAATTTGAGCTTACTATGATTAACTTACCAGTAGTTTGGGCATTGACAGCAGCAATAAAGAAAACTAAAGCAGCAACGAAAATGAAAGCCTTGGTGTTCATATTAGATTTTATTTTATTTCAAGAGGTGATGATAATAACGAATTTCATGTCTACAAACCTCTCTTTTATATAAATGCAAAGTTATACACAAGAAAAAAAAAAAAAAA
>VCJA01005156.1:0-18053 GCA_024139275.1 Backusella macrospora
TTTTTTTTCATTTCTGGTTTTTTTCATAACATATGATTTTCATACAAAAAGAAAGAGAAAAAGAAAACATACAAAGAGAGATAAAAAATAGTGATAATAAAGAGAAAAAAAGGGGGAGATGGGGGATATAAAGTACATATAGATATATATTTACTTGTCAACAACAGGTGGGTTTTGTTCTACTTGCTGAATCAAGGTTATTAAACGTCGAAGACGTTTAAGGTTGAGCCAAGCAGGTAAGTAGGCCTCTGATTTTGTGTCTCTTGGAAGAGGCACCTCGAATGGATTTGTTGTGTTTTCAATCGAGACAGAATCGAGCAGCAATACATCACTCTTATCACCGCTTACGACGTGTGATGCGACTGCCTTCAGAATCTCAGGCTTGATAGGATTCTCGTAATCAGCAATTTGGTATTGAGAGATGAGTTTTTGGATTTGAGTAGGTGATAGGATCCAACAGACATCATAAATGTTTTCGATATCTTCCAAAGTTGCCTATAAATAGTTGATTGCCATTAATATTATTATTACTATCTTGGTATACACACATCTATATCTTACCTTTTTGAATTGGAGCAATTTGGTTGTTTGCATCAAGTGCTCCAACTGTAAGGCACCTTCAGGGATATCATGACTCTTACACCACTCTTCGATACGAGTAATATTGTATTGAATTTGCATAGCTATTTTTTTTTTAAAAAAAGAAAGAAAAAAATGAAATTAATATCACAGGAATATATATTATACTATCCACTACGCTTGTGTCTGAATCATTACCTCTCTTCCAAGAACAGAAATTCTTTCTCATAAGTAAATCGTTAAATGCAGACACACCGATTAACTTGAGAAGCTCGGTAAGTGCCTGAGTGGCTACCGATGGTTCGATATAATAACATTTCATTGTACGCCAAATCTTATTCAAGAAGTTAAGCAAATCATCCATGGAATAACCTGGTTGCGAAGAGCCGATCATGATCTTGTTAAAGAATCTACCTGTATCACTTGTAATAAAACCAGGTAAAGATTGTCCTTCTACAACGGCAGGTACCACCATTTTACTTAAATGTTTCTTGATCTCCTTCATCCAAGCATGGAAGATGTTATCTTCAAGACATTGCATCTCAAACTTAATGGTTTCCATCAATTTGGCAAAATCGTGACGACCAATGGACTTGCGTTTGTCGTGATACAACTCTTCATCGATTTCTTGATGTGCAAGGCAGATCAATGATAATAATTCGTGTACGTTGGTCAACCAGAAAGTACAAGGTACAACAGCATCTTCATCAGTGAAACTCTGTTCAAAGAGAAAGACAATACGTTAGATTAATTTTAATAAACCCCCTTCTCTTTTTTTTTCTTACCAAAAATTGCTTTTGAACAGTATCCATAACATTAAACAAGAGTCTTTCTGATTCCTGGATATAACCCAAATGCCACATTTCATTTACACAGGCGCTGATAGTATGGGCAGGGAAAAGAATCTCCTTTTTTGAAGGTGGATTTTGAAGACTAGGAAGTGGCATCTTCACAGATCTGATAAGACCTTGAAGAATTTCTTCTTGTAAAGCATCTTCATCACGTAATAAATTATGGATCTATAATAATAATAATAATAATAATAAACAAATAAGTTATGTATATATATATATAAACAAAATCTCTAGAATTGATTTTTCATTTATACCTCTTCTTCAGGACTTTCATCAATAGAGCCTGC
Organism: Backusella macrospora; assembly: GCA_024139275.1. Classification (NCBI taxonomy): domain Eukaryota; kingdom Fungi; phylum Mucoromycota; class Mucoromycetes; order Mucorales; family Backusellaceae; genus Backusella; species Backusella macrospora. Next base: position 1,721 of record VCJA01005156.1, read on the forward strand.
CAATCCTCCAGTCTTAGCGCCCATAATACCCCCAATATTATCAATGGAAGTCGGTCTTGGGTTTTTAGAAAGGTTCTCAGCCTGTCTGATATTTTCAATGGAAGTCTTAAGTCTGTTATTGAGCATATCAGCCGAGCTGTTACGGCGTGGCTTTCTGGCAGTAGGTACAGGCGAGCTAGTAGGTGGTGACGCGACTGGATGAAGACCAACGGGTGATCTACTTCTTTGGTGAGATCTAGGTTCTGCTGAAAGATCCAGCTGTCGATTAGGGGATGGGGAAACATTTCGCATACCTGGTGCGGGGGAAAGTGTACGCAAGGCATTAGATGAACTTTGCCTGCGGGGCATATGTAATGCTTGTGACAGTTGGGTCTTCAAAGCGGCCAATTGACTACGAAGCTCTGCCACTTCCGATTCATCAGTGGCATTCTTGGCGCGTTCGTCAGCTTCTTTGAGTGATTTCTTGAGTGTTTCGTTTTCTTCGGTTTGTGCCTGAAGTTGCGTCTTGAGTTGGGTGAGTTCACGGTCTTGTGATTTGACCTTGTCATTGGCACTTTTATGTTCAGTGGTAAGTGTATTAAACTCAGATTGAAGTGCATCATGTTTTTCTTGAGGTACAGTGGGTTCTGCAAGTCGCTCCTCCATGTTCTTGATTTTGCGTTCCGATTTTTCGTGTTTGTCAACCCAATTTCTGATCTGTGCCTCAAGTTGAACAGCTCGATCGTTGGCATGCTTCTTCTCTTCACGAACGGAAGTTAAGGATTGGGTTAATTCAACAACCTTATTTTCAAGCGCATAAGATACTTCCTTGAAATGACTGACAGAACGTGCTTCTTGACGAAGTCCGTGGAGTTGTTTACGAGCAATATTACGACGAATACAAGATTGGATGTAGATAATCGTCTCTCTCTGAGCCCTGTATTGCTTGCGAGCAAACCATCCACGAACAAGCTTTTGAATAATAGTAGCTGCATGGTTTTCATGGACTGATGCAAAGTCGCGTCTTGCCAAGTAACCACGAGAAACTTTAAAAAGATAATTAAGAAGTCAATTAACTATATCAGTAAATAAATAAATAGAACTAGATATACTTTACCGGTCTGTACTTTAAGAATAAATTGTTGCTTTGCAAGGAATTGTTTTCTTGCAGTAAATCTACGCCAATGAGTTTGAATAATAGTGGCTGCTCTTTGTTCCTTAAGTAATTGGAATTGCGCAAGAGCAATCTTACGTCTAGCCAAACACTGGATTTGAATGGTCAATTCCTTCATACGGACATAACGACTACGATAAATGAAACGGCGCATATGTTTCTGTAACAAAACAGCACATTCGTTATATCTATCTGATCTTAATTTTTCCAAATAAGCAAGCTATTTAAATATTTACAACTATTAGAGATTATATATAAAGGAAAAACATCTTATACCAAGAACATTACCTGTCCTGCACGGAAGAAGATTTTTGTTGTACCAACTTGGAATTTATCTTCATCTTTTATGGAAGATTCAAGAATGACAGAACAAAGCTCCCTTACGTCTGGCTTCATTGATGGATCCCAATGTTTAGAAGAGACAAGAGCAAAATAGCGGTCTGCGAATTCTTCAAATGTCCATCTGGAAGGATAACCTGCACAACTGATACGAATTGTTTCAAGTACACCACATGCACGAAGTTGTGCTAATACCATACTGGGATCAAACTCCCAGGCTACCTTGGCCTCATTGGGTTTAATACAACGAATGTAATGAACATTGGTATCACCGATGGTCTCCATCAAATTAATAAGGGATAACTAAAAGGAGATAATAATGGGGATGAGAATAAAAATTAGGGCTCTTAAAATTTCATTATTTACCTTGAAGATGGAACCCAAAGTAGGTTTTCTAGCAATCATACTCATACGCTTACTATTTTCAGGCTATAAAGATAATATAGATAACCAGTTAGATAGATACCAACCAATACTAAATAAATGCAAAACTTACTATTGTTGTAGGATTATTAGCAGCTGCCTTTTCCAACACTTCCTTCAAAAAGTCAAACTCTGATCCTTGTAACAAAGAAAGATGTTCATCGGGTACGGTATCCTTATTCTTATCAATAAAATTCTCTGCTTCATACTGAACATCCAAAGCATAATGGGCAACTGTAAATGCGTTATTTGAGAAACGAGGCTTTTTGAAGTATTGCTTGAAATTGGGACCCTCAAAGTTTTGATAAAGCTTCTGAATGAAGCCTTGATCGGATCCAGAAGGCAAACGTGATTCTTCATCCAAAAGTGATAAAATACCTAACTTGCCTTCAATCAATTCAATACATTTCTGGTTATCACTAAATTCAATAAATGTCCAGTTGATCTTTTCACGAACGTATTCCTCTTGTTCCAGTTTGAAAACATGTTGATTAAACTATAAATATATACATAGAAATAAACATATAAGTATATTTATAATCCTGTAGATATATATTATCTCTATATCCCCCATTCCCTCTCTCTTTCTTTTATAAATATGAATATCTGTATACTTACTTGTTGCTGAAGCTTTTCATTAGCATAGTTGATACAAAATTGCTCAAAAGAATTTTTCTTAAAGTGTTCAAAACCATAGATATCAAGAACACCAATAAAATTTGAAACGATACTAGGATCAGGACATGATAGACTTTCATTTGTCACACTAACCAACCATTCAAAGAGGTTGGCATAGACGTATTTAGCAATTGAGTCCTTGACAACATGTGCTTGAGCTGGAGATAGATTTGTCACAATTTTTTCTGAACGTGTTGTGATTTGCTTACGCACAATCCATTTTCTGAAATCAGCGGTCTTGATACCCAAGAGACGGGTAGCGGTCAGGAGGGCAGCGTCTGTTTCGGACAACATGGCATCACCACGACCTGTAATATTGATATTACCCAAATGAAGTAATGCTGCTAAAAGTCGAAATATTTTCCACTGGAGTTGGACGGAAAGACCGATGGTCGAAAGTGCACGTTGGGTCGTCTCAAACTCAGCTGCATCATCTACTCCCGGGATCACACCAGTACCACTTTGGTTAAGATAATGGAATTGTGAGATATCACCCAACTCAAATTCCTTCTTTTCTGATAATGGAATACCTGCACAGAGCTGTATAGCAAAACGATTTTTATATATAACAAGTGAGTCATATGATTTATCAATTTTTGCTCATCTCCCCCTTTTTTTTCTGTCCTTCTCTCACCCCCCTTTCTTTGATCTATTTTCTTTGTGTTTTTTTTTCGGTTTTCATTATTATTAAGGTTATTATTTGTATTACCTGATAAAAGATGTGATAGTTTCTTTCAGTTTCAGGTTGATAAATCAAACGTGAGCGTTCCAACAAATAAGTTCTAATCTTAGCTCCTACAATATCCGCTCTGTCATCAAACTGAATCTCGATGTATTTACCAAATCGAGAAGAGTTGTCGTTTCTTGTTGTTTTAGCGTTACCAAAGGCTTCCATGATAGGATTGGTGGCTTTTATTATTATTAAGGTTAATACCGTGTTACTCATTATACATCTATCGTGCTGTCTCTCATTATTATTATTTTCTATTTACCTAAAATTTGTTCTTCAACTTCAGTCATTCCACCACCCGATTTTTGCTTTTTTCCTTGTGACTCTTGGTCATCTGCTGTGGCGAAATAACGCATAATATACTTTGCACTCACAGTTTTACCAGCACCACTGTTGTAGTTGTATGAAAAATAATAGAAATTAAGAAGAGAAAAACCTTACACTTTTTTTTTTCTTTTACCTTTCACCGGATACAACAATAGTTTGATTTGTTTGCTCACGAATCATACAACGATAAGCATCTTCTGCAATAGCAAACAAGTGAGGTTCTAACTCCCCACGTCTTCTTCCAGAGTATTGCTGTACAATATCAGGATCGTACAAAGCGACACGATCAAAGGGATTTACAGCAATCAATACGATACCAGAGTATGTATAAATTAATCTTTGCATGTAACGAGTGCGAATCGTATTCAAAACTATCATCCGTTTTAGTATTTCATCTTCTATATTTGTTATTATTATTATTATTTTTAAAAAAAAATTATACCTGCAGGCTCGTTCAAGTAACTCAAATTAGTTAAATCGTCTGTATATTCCATCTTTGGTGGATTACGAAGAGGTGGCAGCTTTGACCCTCCTGTCTTTTCAACTTGATCGAATGTTGACTCAAAAACATATTCCTAAAAAAAATAAAAAAAAAAAGAGTTAAATAAATAGAATAATAATCTCATCTCGTTTTCTTACTCTATTGTCATTATCACTTTGAAACACTATTCGAATACTAGTTTCTGTGATGTTACTTGAAACGCAAGTTGTGGACACCCAAGCTTCTCTGTCATCTTCAAACCAGGCCTTGGTGCCTTGGGTATAAACTTCTACTGATTGACGGACATTCGCCATAATATATAAACTTTTTTTATTAAGTTAAAAGGCGCGTTCAAACTATATATAAAAAGAAAGAAAGCAAACAAATAAAGAAGTATATATAAAAATCAAAAAAAGAAAAGAAAAGAAAAAAAAAAGCTGCAGAGTGTTGAGAAAGAAAGAAAAAGAAAAGCAAAGAGGGTATGTGTGTGTGTGTGTGTGTGTGTGTGTGACTAATAGGTCAACTAGTTAATGAATGCCAGGAACAGCGGAACATGAAACAAAAATAAACTCTATCACTAGAATGGATTGGTGCAAGTATGACTTGGTTTATTACTTTATATAAACTATTGCATCAAAGAAGTGTATAGCAAAGTAAAATAAGAAGAAGTATAAGTTAAATAATATATATTTGAGACTAATAATATTAAAAATCGCACCATGCTGATCTTAATATATTATTCTATTTATTTAATAATATTTTTCCATATGGTAACAATAACGATGAGAAATTGGATTTTCTCTTTTTAATAACATTAAACTCCGCCTTAATTTTGCCTTGAATTAGGCACCTGGAGAAATTCAGATCGGACCTCATCTATTATTTATTTAATAACACTCATAAAAACCGTTTCACTACACCATGCTGGCTTTACGTATTTTATAGTTATTATCATAGCAACGCTATATAATAACACATCTTAGTATATAGAAACAAGATGCGTAGAAAATACTCATACATAACAATATGATATATATACAGATCACACTTGTTTTGAATATCAACTGTCATGTCAATATTTACAGAGTGGTGGAATGCTATTATATCTTGTTAGTTATTAGATTTTTATTGGTGAGACAATAATACCGTGTAACCTTTTATACCAATAAACGTTACACGTAGCCATATTTCATCCCCGCACACACGTATTCTCTCTTCCAATACTTTTATTGATTTTTATTATGCTTCTAGAAAAAACCAGACTAAGCAAACGTTATTACTTTATACTATTTTTCAAATTTGATCTAATAAATAGTGCCAGTTTTTTTTTTGTGATTAGTACAGTTGTTAAAAGAATAGAGTCATAACTAATGAAGCCATTTCTCATAGCCTTCGTATCCGAGAAAAATAAGCGTACAAAGGATACTAAAGACTGGTGCACAAGCCCTGGATTTTTTAATCTCAAAAACTTTAAATCGCATTTCAAATAAATAACACCACCTTTTTGAATTTATTATTATTATTGTTATTATTATTTATATTTAATCAGCCAAACGTCAAAATATTTATAACAATTCTGTATTGAGTGGCATTTTATTCTTTTTCAAGGCAAGAAAGAAAAAAAAGACGACGGAAAAGGAAGTACCGATGAACATATTGGACGTAATTATATTACATTTTTTGTCACAGATCATTTGACTTGCTTGCATGCAAAAAGCCATTTAATAAGTTTAATACATTTAGTTCATAACGCCCATTAACAACTTGATTGTATAAAACTAAGATTTATGAAAGCTTATTTTTCTACTTATTAATATTTTTCTTTTATTTGTTTATCTATTTATTTTCTACATGAATGATCGTCCCCTGCCCCAGTCTAAAAACATAATTTTTGTAAAACACACACACATACACACACAAATGCTCTTATATACAATAAGAAATAGCATAAAAAATCAGATTAAACAGGTCGTTATTTATAAGAAGCACTCTAGAAAATTGCCCGGACTCGTCTAGACTTGGCTTGATAAATTGCTTTTATTTTGAAAAAACATGGTCTATCACTGGCTCATTTTTAAGTTCAGTAAAAAAAAATCCGGGTAACTAATTTGTAAAGCTGTTATTTTAAGTTAAATATAAAAACCAACATTATTTCAATTAGTTAAAGAAGTAACAAAAAAGGAATAAAGCATACCAAATTATAATATTGTTGGTTATGTGTGATAATTATAAATATGGTAAAAACACTGTGTGAAAATTGATAGAATATATAGTGTAAAAAAATATGAAAAGGAAAAGAGAAGGAAACAACACCATCAAAGGTTATCAAAATATAAATATTGTTTCCAGAAATAGGAACAGTAAGAAAATGAATTGTTGTATGTGGCATAAGTTAAAATATATGAATAATTGTTCAAAAACAGATCAGTAACCACGATTAACCACGGGTGGTTTTCTAGAGTGAAGTATGTTTATATTATATAGACTATTCCCTTTTAGATATATTAGAAAATCACAAAGCAACGAAATTAAGTGATTGAGTATAGGTGTTGATAATTCTTAGTTATATTCTATATATGCCAAATAAAAACTAGCAACAGAAGCTACATAAAACTGCCGTGATTTAGTCCCCAAGTCGATTTGACATCGAAAATAATATTCTCAGATTTTAAAATCTCCAGAAGCTAACCTCCAATGCACTTGCCTACATAAATACTTAAATGATTTTTGTAATACACGTTTTATATTTGAAACTACATTTACATGATATAGTTCTGACGACATATTGGGAAAAGGTACAAGTACAGTAACAGTGTTTATCCTTCAGATTTAAAACTCAAGTCTACTATCATAATTTATATAAATATAACGTATGTCTTAATTATCTAAGACAAGTGTAACTACATGCTCAATGATAATTTTACTGTTTGCCTGTATATGCAATTTGACTTTTCAACAAATTTAGTAAAATGATATATACCTCATGTACCAAGTGACGTTTTATCAGTCTAGAATCGTGATATTAACAAATCTACTAGAATACTACGTGAAACTCTGCATAGAAAAAGAAATTACAGATATAAAGTAGGAAGGTGCTCTCTTCAAATAATGCTAAGAGAAAGTATTTTTAAGCATATATATGATATCTTTATCAAAGGAAAAGTTTTGGTTAATCAATACGGGAGGAGGTCCTTTATCTCTCTCAGGTTTATGTGCATCTAAGATAGATTATTACTCTATAAATACAATCATACATATACATATACATAAAATAAAATAAAATAAATATTATATGAGATTCTTGTATAAAACAATATAAAAAAGTATTAAACTAAATTGACAGTTATGTCGCTGATATTCAACTCATATCAAAGCCATATATTATTAACAGTTAATTCATATTTGTACAACTCATTTAATGTACGATTTATAAGCAATCAAGTTAATTTTCTGTTTAAAATATGAGTAGTATAATGAATTAATATAAAATTGCGTTATAATATTAGACATACGATATGAACATATAAAATACGTGAAATATGCTTACAAGAGAAAGGAAAGAAAACAGGAGAAAGTAAATTGTTTATAGGAGTAAAAACGTGTCTATATGAAATAAGATTTTGTGATAGAATAAAAAGGAGTCATTTATTAGTAGTCTTAGGTATAATCCCTTTAGTAAAGAAATTTTAAAGAAAGAGGAGAGCGGAAAGAACAGGTGTGCATATTTTGTAAGGAAACTGATCGAGAGAAACAAGAAATAATTTAAAATTACGAAGAGAAGGGTCTACATGAAAAGGAAAATTTTGAATCCAGTTGTTTATATAACATGTAAATAAAATCCAAAATGAGATATAGGACAAGCTCTATGACGGCTGTATTATATTACTATATGATAGTGCATACGCAGAAATTTAGATTCTCAAACTCTCTAAATTTCATTTGTATATATTTTGCATTAAAATACATTGGTGGTGATTAGATTTTATAGTTTTTTAAGTATTCTGAACATATAATCACAAACAAATAGACATCTATTTTTATTTTATTTTTCCAAATGATTTATGTATCGAGTAAATTGAATTGGTACTATAATATACTGAAAGAGCGAACAGTACTATGTAAAATCTTATAAGAATGCCGAAGAAGGATATTCACAAGGTACTAAAAGCATTTTAAATCTGAGAGAAAATAATAGAAAACCTAAGATAAGGTACTCAAATTCTTTGTGCAAATATTACAATAACGCCGCAATAGTAGCGGTTCTATAGAAAGCAAAATATGTTTCTATTTCCACGTTTCCAAAGCTACATGTAATACTTATCTCTCTTTCTCACTTCAGAAGTTCATAAACGTTTTGTAAAGCATTTATTTATTAATTATAAAAATACGTGAAAGCCTCCAAGACTATCTTGCAACAAGAAAGAGAAAGGCACTCGTAAACAAAGGTCAATAAAATTGAAAGGTTCAACAAGTACGTTTTCATTAATGACTCATTTATAGAGGTAATTACATCTCAATTGTTGTCACAAAGTAAATTATAAGGTATAACTGACCTCTATCTGAGAAAGCCAACGGTAGTCTCCCCTTAAAAACGCTTTTGTAAAAAAGATAAAAAGAAGAAATTGCTAGGTGATTAAAGTAGCAAAAATAAATACAAAAATTATTATTAAAAAGGTATATTTCTTGTTATTTATCAATTATGTTATAGATACACTAGATGATCATGATATAATTTATTGTTGAGTCGTTCTGGATAACATCGCTTTTCACATAATTACTTGAATTCAAGAAATTATCAAAAAATAGGTACATAACCGCTTAATTACCTTCATATTCTCCATATTTTTTTTAAAAAAGAAATTACATTGAATTGTTTTGGTTAAAGAGTAAAGCGAGTGAATATAAGTAATTTCCAAGAGTGAATTCAGCATTCTGGTTTGTTCTATGAAAAATGTCTGGTTCTTAAAATAATGATTTAGTTGTATGTATCATGTATAGGATATGTAAAACTTTGATGTTTAATTCGATAGGCGAGATGAAAAGTTTGAGCACATGATATAAGTATATCTTATTAGCTGAATCAGTTAAAGGTATAAAAAAAAAAAGAGTTGATTTTAGAAACCTTTAAGAAGTCAGAACAAAAAAAGAAAAAAACAGGAGAAGGGCAGATATATGAAGGATTAAGTAACAACCATTCTATGAGTGATTCTCCATAGTTTAAATTTAGAAATAAAATCCAGGTTCTTGTGAAAAATATGCCCAGTATTATAGAGGATACAGAGAAGACCATCTAACGTGCCATTGCGAAACTTGTTGGGGAAATCTTGGTAGATGGATTGTGAGACGATTTAAAAATAAGATAAAAGGTTAACAGTGGGTTCAGTCATTTAGCGAGATTTGATAAGGAAAGAGGTAGATTGCCATGAGCAAGGTTTAGGTTATCTTTCATGAATCCATCCAGAACATCATAATATATGACTGCAAAAAAAAAGGAGAAAAAAATGATATGCAAATCGATTTGGAAAAAAGAACCAATAATTTCCCCGAATTAAGCCAGCAAGTCGTACCTGAATTAACGGATTACCAACACTTAATTTGATCTTTTTGTGTAATCAACCCGGTAAATACCTGCCTATACTTTTATGATATAAATTTTATAAAAGATGGTTTTCAATATTACCTTCGATTTGGACTGAACTGATTTTACAGTTATTCCATTTTCAGTATGTATATTAACCGATTTTTTTTTTGGACAGATCATAACCATACTTGCTCAAAATCTGAAAACCAATTCGTGCATTACCCGAATGGAAACCAATCAGATCATGGACTAGAATACGTGAGTCTATTTTAATTTAATGTATGCAATAAAAGTATTTGTAAGAGGGCTCCTGATATCACTATATATATATATATTTTTTCAATTATCCTTTTTGCTCTTCAGATTTAAATACTCGATTCATATTGGGTCATGCATGAATTAAATTTCAAATTTTGAGTGAATGTGATTTCATGACTTGTCTAAAAAACTTTAGTTGATGTACAGACTATGAGTGTAATGACTGTACTCTATTCGTCCTTTCTTTTCTTTTCCTTTCCTTTTTTTTTTAGCAGCTGTGATCACGAGTCTATTGTATTTACTCAAAGCCTTTTTTTTTTAAAAAAGAAAAAAGTCATGAATACCTAGCCCAGTTCTAATTATCTAAACGTCAAATGAAGATATAGTTTAGTAATGACAGATATACAATAACCATACCAGTTGAGTTAAATAAAATGGATATATTAAAGCCAAAGTGGGTTATATATATATAGCGCATATCGATCTAAGCAATTAATTATCATGATAGTATAATCTATTCGTACGAGTCTACTTGTAAATATATATTACATTAATTAGAATGCCCTGGTGAATCATTGAAAACTCCGTTTAGTACGCACTCGCTCTCTAAAAGTCACACATACGTTCAAGTCGAATATTCTTTTTATGAGATTTAAGAATATAAGAAAAAACTGCATGGCTTGTAAAGAAGAATATTTCGTACGACATTTTTGATCTCACTCAATGTCTTCTGAAAGTAGCCGTATAAATTGAATTGTTTATTAAAGTTTTTATTTTTGGTTTTATTTATGGGGGGGGGGAGAGGTTTTTTATCCAAGTCTTGTTTTTATTTGTTGTTTAGATAGTTATTGTATTATATAAGGAAATTATATAACTTTTACATCTATTTCAACCCAAAAGAAATATTCTCAAAATTGAATCTTCCTCTGTAAGATTTTTATTGGTGAAAATAATTATAGTGTAACTGCTTATAAATGTTACACTTGTACTTGTTAATTGAGATGTTTATGTTTATAAATGTTTATTTATAACTCTTTGTGCTTTTATTTATTATTGTTTACGTACTTTAAAGAACAAGTCAAAATATTGAATGTATATGAAAATGTGTCATTTATAAGCTTCAAAGACAGTGCAAGCATGCTAATACTATTGTGATTTTAACCTTACTCTATCAGTGTTGGTGTTCAGTATCACTAATATAAGGTTACATCGAGAAGACTAGTTCTCAGAGTAACTGAGGACTTGTGTAAGAATATTCTGTGCACAGGCTCTTTTTATCTTGAACTTTATATCGATAAATAAATAAAAAAAAAGTAAATAAAAACTATAAATTGGCACCTGCCACATTTTTTTTTAAAAATCAAGCTCTTTCTGCTCAATTACATTAAAATGTCTGGCCTTCCTGATTTCATGACTAACCCTGATGCCGTCCTTAACGATAAGGATGACGAATGGCGTTATAACCGTATTCCTGACTATACCAAGGTCAATGCTGCTTTTGAACAGGGTAAGTTTTATATATGTGAATATGCATATGTTATCATATTCTTTCCCGGTTTACCAAGATTCTCATTCTTTCTTCTTTCTCTCTATAGAAAAAACAAAGACTCATGCTGAAGGTAGTCTCGAATGGCTTGTTTCTAACTTGGTCAAGGTATTTTATCTTTTCTGGTTATCTATTTCTTGATTTTTATTAATTTTACTGTCATTAGAACTGGGAAAAGGAGATGTCCTACAAGCTCCGTGCTGATCAAATCCGTACCATCAACCATGAGAAGTACCGCTTCTCTGTTAACGGCCAGAAATGGCAAACCATTGATGAAATGCTCCAGGTAAAAAAAGCGGGAAAATAACCTATTTCCATCGTTGGGAAAAAAAAACCATGTTTCTGATTAAGTTTTTTTTTCTGCTTCATTTAGGTTGGTACCTACAATGCTCTTATTGGTGACTCTGAGCTTTATAAAGGTAGTGAAATGGATTTCAGTGAGTCTCACAAACTTTTTAAGCGCGCTATGCGTACCTTCTCTTGGGAAGTATTGGAAGTTTATAGTGCTGGCCCCCCAACTATTGCTTTCAAGTGGCGGTAAGGATTGATAAGAAGAAAAAAAAATACAATAAATAATCAAAATGTAACTAATTATATTTGTATTTTTATTTAGCCACTGGGGTACCATGACTGGTGATTTGTCTGTCAACATCGGTAATGGTCAAAAACTCGAAGCTCCCGCTTCTAATGAAGTTGTTGAGGCTATTGGTGTCACTGTTGCTACCGTTAACGAAAAATTCCAAATTGAGGAGGTAAATTAATGCTTAATTTTGTAACACAGTATTGCGTTTAAAAATCACATTATCAACCATTATTTCTAACTTTAAAAAAAATTATAGCTCGAGACCTTCTATGATGCCAGCATTTTGATGAAGCAATTGGCCAAGAACAGAAAAGATGGTGGAGGGGAGCAGGCTTCCCCTTCCGCTGGCAAGTGTCCTTTTGCCTAAACATATACTAATATACAATCACATTTATATTGTATAACCCTCCTAAAATACCTACACTCCAAACTTTATGTTCAAACCTATTTATTTATCTTCCAAGTGAAGATTTCAAGTATTTATGTAATAATAATATTAATGATAATAATAAAAGCACAAAAAAAAATATTTGTCTTTTTTTCTTCTTTTAATTATTTGCCAAGAAATAAAAAAAAACCCCTCCCAATACATGATCAACTTTCTTTTATTTTATAGATAACACAACTTGCATTCTCACATGCCTTTTATTTTATTACATTGTAAATTAGGGACCTTTAATTAATGGTTAAGATATTCTAACAGATGTTAAGACTTTTTTTTTCTGTTTAGTTTGTTATTAATATTATATTTATGATTTTCCTTCGAGATAACGATCTCTTTCACGTTGTGCAGGTGTTCTTTCCTCTTCCATCATCCAAGGAATGCTTCCACGATTCTTTTGGCCTTTGCGCATTGTACTAAAAAAAGCACGTTTATTGGAATTTGATTTTCCGACGCTACCATAGGGCTGTTCTAGCGTTGGCGTAACTGTTGATGGAGGTGATTGGGATGTTGTGAAACCTGTCACATCTTCTTCGTTTTGAGATGTATCACTATTCATAAACTGTGCTACAGAAGGGCGATTGGATCGATTTTGAGTTCTGCCATTCCACGTTTTTGCATTTGCCGAGTAACTTGCGCTGATTCTTAAGGCGGTAGCTGTACTGTTTCCTCCACTACTCTTTCGGCTATGACCCCGACTACTGTCTGCGCTATTATTATTATTGTTGTTGTTGTTACCGGGCGATGTGGAAAACCGGCTATTGATACCTGGTGATGATCGTTTTTCGTCAAAAGAAGACTCTTGGTATTTATTACTACCATTTGCTGTATAATTAGGTGATGTTACAGCATTTTGGCGGATATTAATAGGCTCACTTTGAGTCTCATGCGCAGGCACTACTGTGCGCACTGTAGAAGAAGAGAAAGAGGCAGATGGTTCAGGTCCTTGCTGAGGAATAAATACATTGTCATCAGCACCTGTAGGCTTCAAAACCTGTGAAGTTCTTTTGACTTGCTGAGTCAATAGTGATTTAGTTAATAGCGATTGATTTTGTTGACGAGGTGTAATTTTACTTCCTGAATTAGATAAAAAAGGGGATGATTCCGATGTAGGTGATGCTAGTACACTATCAGTATCCGATGAAATACTAAACATGGAGCCACTTTCTTTCATGTTGTTTATCCAAGTGTCCTGTAGCATACGACGGATATTGTGTATTTCACCAGAAAGTGGTTCTGATTTTTTTGGGACTTCTTGTTGTTTTTCATCTTGTATCAAGGCGTCTACTTCTTTATTACCACTACTGTTAAAGTTATTTATTTCTTGTTTACTACTGGGTTGTATTTTATTTAAATTAATGTCGTTTTCACTATCTTCCTCATCTGACAGTGCGTATTTTGTAGAAGACTCAGAAGAATGAAGATAATTGGTGGGTATGGTCGGCCTTTCTTTATTAGCATTTACAGAGACTCTTAAACTTTTTTTACGTGTAGAAGCATAAGGATCTGTATTTATATAAGCTGGAAGTTCCGATGGCTCTATTGCTGCTGCAGGTGCAGAAGAATCGGTACTTAATTCCATTTTTTGGCTATCTTCTGGAGCTACTTTGCTAGAATTTGTTGAAGAATAGTCGAAGAGACCTTTAAGGGAGCGATTTACACCACTTGTAGCATTTGCTCTAATTGAACGAAGTGTATTTCTACCTAGGGTACCTCTTTTGAATGTATTGTTATTTCCTGTAGAATCCTCTTCTTTCTTATCAGAATTGCTTCCGATAAGCAAACTGCCGCCATTCGATTTCGAAAGTGATCCTGCCAGCAGACTTCCGCATGATTTGGATAATGTACCGCTTAACACGTTCTTTCCGTTTGATTTTGATAATGTTCCATTTAGGACTTCATTCCCACTGGACTTGGATAGAGTTCCATTCAAAACAAGTACAGAAGATGCAAGTGAAGCTCGGTATTGAGAATGACCTGTATCATTGTGAGAGCTTTCTGCTTCTTCTCCAGTGGATGTTTTCGTATCTGTAGTAGTATTAGCTGTTTGTGATTTTGGCGTATCCCACCATCCAGCAATTTCCAGAACACTTGCAGCAGTAACATGACTTGCTCTATTGGAAGTGCTTTTTCCACTTACAGAAGCCATCTGTGGTGGGACTGCCAAAGCTTCGTCATAAACTACACTTTGACGTACCATCCGTCTCATGGAACCTGTTGTCAAGGTTATATGTTCTCCGTTTGACCGCGGACCTCTGAAGCTGGCATAACGCACTGATCCATGCTTAACAGGTGTTTTTTCATCTAGTCCCTGAGAATTTTGTTCTTCTGTAGATCTTTCATTGACAACCATGGACATCGCTTTGGTCTTTCGAGAGGCTGTTCTTATGACCTTTTTAGCTGCGCTCACAGGTTCCTGCTGAATACTAGGTGTCATTGGTGAATCCTCTTCGGGGTCTTCTATTTGTGGTAGTATTGTCTGGATATTGAGCATGGTTCGTCGACCTAGAGTGCCATTTTTTGAAGAAAAATTGTTTTCAACAGAATTTTCATCGGATTGTATCATGGTTTTATTTGTGGATTCAGGAATAGTCTTGTTTTGATTAGAAAGCTCTCTACATTCAGCCGGTTGGTATTCATATGAAGTTTTATTTTGTGTCACCTTCATCTCTCCTGAGTTTTTTCTATTATCATCATCTTGTTGTGAAAATAAATTTTGAGCTGATGCCTTATTTTTTGACTTTTGTCTTTTAATTGATTGGCGCAAAGTGCTTCGTAAAGTGGCAGCTTTTTGTTGTAAATTAGCAGCTGTGTTAGCATAAAAAGACGGTGTATCAAGATCAATGGATACAAAGCCACCATCCTGACTCGTTTTTTGATTGTTTTTGACAAACATATCGTAAAAATCGTGGGTTTCTGAATTATTAAGCTCCATTTTATCAGAAAAAAAACAAGTCGAAGGGGGTGGCAGTGGCAGTGATATTTTGATCTCCTGTGGAGACTCAGGAGGAGATTGAAAATCTTCCTGTTCTGATTCGTCAATGACTGATGCGGGTTTATCCGTGTTGTTATAATTCTTTTCCAAAGGAGAGGGGGCTTCCTTTACAACAGCAACTTGGTTTACTGTTGGATTGAACCCTTTCTTTTCGTCAATTTTTTTATTTGTCACAAGAGTTTGAAGTGACTCTACTGAAGACACTTTTTTATCTACTATTTGTTTATTTCGTCTATGTCGCACAAAATATGCTGCGAATAAGGCGCAGATAATCACTAAAACTACAATTACAACTATTGCCCATATTGGCACACCTGTTTGTTCCATTCTATGCAAATAGAGTAAATAATAAAAATAATAAATTTATTTATAAGATTTAAATAGAATGTGATATAAATAAGTTATAAATATAAATAAATAAAAAGTTAATTTATAACTTACTTTGGGGGTTTAGTTTACAAAAAAGGGAATCAACAGATACAGAGTAAAAGAGAGAAGAGAGAAGAGAAAGAGAGAAAAGAGAGAAAAGAGAAGAGAAAGAGAGAAGAGAGAAGAGAGAAGTACAAGAGAAAGAGAAAGATAAGATGAAAATAAAACAAAAGAGAAAGAAAGAAAGAAAGAAAGAAAAAAGGTATAGTATAAGAATTATCACCAATTCAGCAAGGAACAGCTCGATACAAAACGGAGTTCTTTTTTTTTCTTAGTAAAGAAGGGGAATAAGCTGAGGTATAAGATAAAAAGAGAGATAGAGAGGGAGTTTAACAAAAAAAAAAAAAAAAAAAAAAAAAAAAAAAAAA
>VCJA01005170.1:20382-33815 GCA_024139275.1 Backusella macrospora
AAAAGAAGGCAATGTCTTTCCTTACAAGAGGGTCTCGTAAGCGATAGGAGCAATGGTCTGAGGAACATTGAACTTGGTGGAGACATGACGAGCCTCACGAGGCTGAACAGGGATTCTCTTCAAGTTGACAGGAACTATGATAATAATAGATATGCAAGTAAGCTCACGCAACTCATATATGTATGAAACTATCATATTTTTTTATCCTTACCCTTAGTTTCTCTAGCTTCCTTCTTCTTTTGAGCATTGGACTTGACGCGATCCAAGAACTCTTGACGACACTTGGAGTGCTTAACGTGTTCAACACGGAGGTTAACTCGCTTCTCCATGTAGCGGTTACCGACACGCTTGTTAACAATGACACCAACAGAGGACTTGGTGACGTTGTAGATAACACCGGTACGACTATTTTAATATCGTTAAGAAAGAGCTTCTTTTTTCTCTTTTGCATAAATAAAACCCTCTCAATCTCATTTTTCTTTTTTTCAGTCTTTCAGACACATACACTCAAATCCAATAAAAAAACTTACCCGTGGTAGAACTTGTGAGGCATACCCTTTTGGACAGCGGCATTAGCCTTGATATCAACGATATCTCCAACCTTGTAGATCTTCAAGTAAGTAGAAAGAGGGATAGCACCATGCTCTCTGAAGTTACGAGAGAACATGTGACGAGTGCGAGCACGAACTTTTTAATTTTCATAACCAAAAAAAAAAAATTAATAAAGTTTATGGAAGAAAAGCTCTTATAATTTACTTACGACCGAATGAGTGAGGCATTTCTATTACAGCAATTAATATAAGAGGGAAAGAAAAAAAAGTTAGTATCTCATTTATAATTTTACTTTTTAAAAAGAATGGAACATGTAAATTTCAATTGTATATCACAAGTATAATTTAATAATGTTCAAAAGTCATCAAACTTATAGCCATCAAAAACAGAAAAAAACAAAATATTTGTGTTTCAAACTGATCAATAAAGCCCAGAATATATATATATACATATAAATAAAACAAACATACTCAATAGATCCTAACGCACAGAAGGTTGAAATGGGTGGAAGAGGAAGATTCTAACACTTCCCAAGTTGTATGGCCAATATCAAGAAGAAAAAAAAAAAAAAACTTGAATACTGTTTTTTGATTGGTAGATAAAAATTACGTCATCATTTACACGATGGGAGAAATGTGATTGGTTGTAATCGGTTTAGATGGTAAAAGCTTGGATGTAGTAACTAGATCATACTACTGGATACGCTGATGAATTGAAAATATATTTATGCATTCATATCCTGTTTATTGCAATAAATTGAGAAATTATTGATAAATAAAAAATGATTTAAAAAAGTAGGGGATCAAAAAGTGAGAAATAGTAAACAGAAAGAGACCAGAAGGAAGGAGAGAAACATTGAACCAGAAAAAGCAAAGATAACATCTATGAATTCATCTACCCGCGTTAGGCTCACAGTATAACTGAGATGCAGCGGTAACCGGTCATTAATATATTATTGTTATATATAGCCAATTCACATACAATGGCACTCGAAATTTTTTCTTCTTCTCTCTAACATTGAGTTCTGTCGTCAGAGCTATAGTTAATAAAATTGTGGTGACCTTTCATCCACTGATTTGCACAAAGTTCATATAAGGTCGTTTTTGATGATTATATGTGATAACTGGTTCATGTACCTGTATTATAAATCGAATTGAACAAGTAAAGACTAGAAAACAAATGTTTATACTTGTTACCAACACATTTAATATTATGGTCATTACCACTTTAACCATAGATACACATACATATTGATATATGACACATACAAGAATAAAAATAATTTATAAAAGCGAAACTAAAAAATCAAGGCTGCTTATTTAGATCAAATCAGCACTATAATTCAATATTTGGCTTGTACATGCTATTGATTTATTTTTCTTTTTTATTAAAAAAAA
This sequence comes from Backusella macrospora, assembly GCA_024139275.1. Classification (NCBI taxonomy): domain Eukaryota; kingdom Fungi; phylum Mucoromycota; class Mucoromycetes; order Mucorales; family Backusellaceae; genus Backusella; species Backusella macrospora. The sequence continues at coordinate 22,332 of VCJA01005170.1, forward strand.
ACGGATCAATTTATGAGTAAAATATACTTCATATAGACAACGCCCCTCTTTTATTTTTGACAGGGACTTATGCAATACTGAAAAGGCATCGAAAGAGACTAAAAAAAATGAGTTGTGAATTTAAATAAAATAAAATAAAAAATTCGTTGATCAAGGCATCAATTAAAATAATAAGATATACTGTGTTTTTTCAAGAAAACAAGAAAAAAAAAACGAAAAATGAATGAGAAAGCAATCAGGTACCAGTAAAAATACTGGAAGAGTCATCTTGTGATAGTTCAACAAGGATACTATTTGATAAGATACAATTGTTGTGATGATCAGAAATGCCTTGAAGGTAGCTTTTTATTTAAATCATTTAAATTGATGCTTAGATTGCTCAAAATAGCATAAACGAGTGAGACACTTAAATCATGAAAATAATACACCAGAGCACTATGAAACCTGCCATCGAGAAGAAGAATAAACGAAGCAACTCGTCGCATATAGTGTATCAATCCATGTATCAAAAATAATACTCTTAAAGTGAGTTGAATTAACTTGATTATCCACTCATACAGTTTCAATCGAAAATTTTTAGTCTTCCACACCTTTGAAATGAAAAATTAGTTAGTTTGAGAATTTTCCAGTAATTATGCTCGGAAAGCTTATATAAAAACCACTTTTATCTCAAGTACAACATCGCAAAAACATTACTATATTTTTACCAGGTAAAAGTTAGCATTCATCTCCCATTGCTGTTACATTTCATTTTCTAAATTCTGAATTTTATACAAATTACGTCACCGTAAACTAATGAGAAAAGTGGAGTCTACCATATCATTACACATATTATACATATATATATATATATATTTATTATTCATCTCTACATTGTATATATATTTTCAAATTCTAATAATACTAAAGAACAATAAATAAAATAGGAGGCTCTTTTCTTTTTTTTCTTTTTTAATCGAGTGTCTCTTGCTGAGGAACGGTTTCTGTATCATATGAACTTGGCTTTTGATTAGTAGAGTCAAACGAATAAAAATCACTGACAGTCAAGGGACGAGTTTTGATATTCTATACAAATAATAATAAGTGATCTGATAAGTGATACTTATATGTTATAAATAAATTACTTACTGAAACATCAATATTTATTAAATCTTGACTGGCATCTCCATCGTGTGTAGCAGGAACAGATCTTACATATTCGCGAATGGGTATCATGGCTGCATTACGACACAACTCTTTCAGATCACTTCCTGAGCAACCGGCAGTGCGCTGAACTAATTCTGTCATGTTAAAGTCAAGTGCCAAATCAATATCTTTTAGTAGCTATTTAAGGTAATTTATTAGTTTACTAGACTCCCATTTATATATTTATTATAAATTCTCTCTCTCTCTCTCTCTCTCTCTCTCTCTCTCTCTCTCTCTATATATATATATATGTGAATATACACACTTACAAGTTCTAAAATACTTCTTCTTTGTGCTTCACTTGGTAATTTAACAGAAAAGCGCTTTGGCATTCTTCTCAAAATAGCCGAGTCGATATCATTGGGTCTATTTGTTGCACCAAGAATCACAATACGAAAGTCTTCACCTGTAGTCAAACCATCCCACAAGCTCATAAATTCTGCCTTCATCATGCCTGTAGTTTCATGATCGGTACTTCTACGTTCTCTTAAAAATGAATCAATCTCATCAATGAAAACAATCGCAGGCTGTAGTTTACGGGCAAGGGTAAATACGGCTGATGCAAGCTTATTCGATTCACCATAGTATTTATCAGTCAAGGTTGAGACATGGAGGTTGATAAAAGTAGCACCACTCTCTTTGGCAAGTGCCTTTGCCAACATCGTCTTACCACAGCCAGGAGGGCCGTATAACAAAACTCCACGAGGCGCACCTAATAATCCAGAAGCCGATGTAAAAAGCTCAGGATAACATAAAGGGTAAATCACACTTTCACGAAGATCTTGGATGATAGGATCTAATCCACCGATTTCTATTGTAGAAATAAAAGGTTCAAATCGATCACTCTTATGACTATAACTCTCCCCTCTGCTCTCTTTTGTTCTTACGTTTAAAATTGACAGTAATTTCTTCAGGATGAATTACTTCTGCTGCAATAATTTGCTCATACTCTGTCAACTTAATATCCTTGACCTAGAAGAATAAATAAATAAATGAGCACAACAAGTTTGATATGAAAATCAAAAGCTGATATATATTTGTCCATACACCAAGTTTTCCAAGTACTTTTCCACTCTTTGCCTTTGCTTCATCACGTTTAGCTTTGGTTGGATCGAGTGAGCCTACAACCCATTTGAATGCGAAATAAAAAGCGACCTGTGAAAGCGCGAAAATGGCAACTGATATTGTCATCATTGTTAAGAAAATCATCAACGATAAGATTAGCACATCAATTTATTTTATTTAATGCTATTTAAAATAAAAGTTTTTACCATCGGCTGCATATTTTCTAGTTTCAGGACGTTCTAACCACGATCTCATTATTCTCTATTTATTTATCTTCACAAATAAGATAAGAAAAATAAGAAAAGTTTGCTTATTTCTGGTGAAAGGGGTTATTTTTTTTAAAAAAATAGTGCGAGTGAGAGCTTGGCGTTTGTCCAATCAGAATATTGGACAATCACAAACTTTAGTGACTTTCACCTAAATTGGGTTTATGCCATTGAGTCATCATATATGACAAGGGCAATTAATCAAAATAAGTGAAGTGATTACTTTATATCAAGGTGGCATACTCTTTACTGCTATTATATTCTACTTTGTAAAATTATACATGCTTATATAACTATTTCAAAAAGATGTTTGCTCTATAAACAAGTACGTAGAATTCTTTAGAGTGGTAGTAGTAATTTTTGAAATACTTTTTTGAGTTTATTATATATGACCGAAAATTTTTATTTCTTGTGCATATTATGTAAAGTACTCTTGAAAAAATTAGAATTCAAACTCTATATCAGTTTTGTCTTTTATATGGTAAAAGACTGCCTTGAAAAGTTTAAAAGTAAAAACAAACCTTGTCATGGTATGGTACCAGAATTGTTACTTCAACACAACAAATCCAAATCCGAACTTTAATTATTAAATATACATATTATGTTGTATCAAAAATAACGTCTGCATTTTTATTGATTTTTAAATTTTTATAGCCTCTTTAAAATCATGTCTATTAATTAAAATAATTACCGTTCGAGTTTATACATTTCTACCAAAGTGATAGTACCTTGTTTATACCATGAGAGAAGAATCGAATTTTTATTACCATTGAACTCGAGGAAGGTATCTTCCACCTCCTCTTTTGAGATGAATATCTTTCCCTTTTAAAAATAATTTAAGTGTCCAAACAAATAATATTCAGATATATATATGTCGATAGCGTATGGTGAATGTTAAGAGTTGTCGTTAAAGAAATTCCTTTTGCAGAAATTTCGATATCACCATTCATTTTATATAAGCCTAAAGTGGATTACCAGTGCTTTTTTATTGTTTCTAATAAACTTTAATAAAAAACACTATTGGGGTCTGTATTCTGATAATATAATCAGAATACAGACCCCAATAGTGGCAGTTATCTTACCAGACTTAAACTCTACTACACAGTAGGTGCTCGATATAAGTGCTCGAATTAAAGGCTAATTCGAAATAAGATTGAGAAAGCCTGGAAAAAAAACCCGCTCTTATGTCGAACACCTACTGTATATATTATCACTCTTACAAACCCCCGGGTAAAGTAATAAGAATACTCGATCAAAATAGAACCGTCTAATAAACATTAAATATAGCCTATAGAGTTATAGCTTGATGATTGTAACAGAAACAATGAAACCATGCAATCACTACCTCGTAAAGCAAAGTCCAGTAAGGGACCTGTTTGATTTTGCCTTATTATCTATATCAATTTTGCTTTTAGTTTTATTGAATTATGGTCTATAAATATATCACAGTTTTTCAAGAACCAATGTTAATTATGATAGGTAGCGGTTTTAATAAGAATATAAAATACAAATAAATGGGACTCTTATAACCTCGCTGTTTATTGAGGTCAAAAGTAAGAAAATAATTATAAAGAGAGTTTGAAGCATTATAAATTACACGATAAATAGGATAATAATAGTAATAACGAACATTGATATGGTTCGTACCACACTAACTGTCAATGCAGGATGTTTTATAGGACACAATACCGTATTTCAGCCTTCAACTCTGATTGTAACAGGAAATAAGTTTTTATGGCATCATCTGTACTGTATATTATATTTGTTAAGTAAGCTATAGTATAAGTTAACCTGAATTTAAAGTAGATCCTTCATCCATTTATTATTGTATAATACAGACACATATAGATGGAATGTTTATGCTTTAAAGGAGTATACCTGTGTGAGTACATATAAGTTATATATATTATGAAGCAATACCATTCATTTTTATCACCTTTATTATTTATTTAAATACGGGTTTACTATAAATGAAAAAAAAAATCAGTATATATTCAGTAAAGGTTACATCCTTTCCGCTTCAGTAAAAGTATAATTAATTCCACTCTGCTAATGTATATTCAAATAAACATTTGTCTTACACCATAATCCAGTACATTCCAACGCAATGACATGTTTGTTTCTCCCCGTATATCAAAAAAAGACACATCAGCAGGATTAGCTAATATAGTACCCCCCCATATTACTAGCTCAAATAAGGTGATACCACGATTTTAACCTGTTTTCAAAAATGTTCTATTTGTTAGAATTCAGTCTAAAAAAAAAGAAGAAGAAAAAAAGAGCCATCAGTTAAATGCACAATTTAAGTCCTATCTTTTCTTTTTATCATTAGCTGCTCTCAACCTTGCTCCCGACGCGTCGAGTTTTTAAGGTTTGAGTCTCGTTTTAGACAATTTGACCATGTGAATGTATCTTTTACTAACTTAACTATTATAGTTACAGGCCTTTTTTTATACAGAATATACATAAATGCGCAAAATCAATACGCAAAATCAAACTAAAAAACCATAATTTACTTTGCTTATTTTTAAAATAAACCCTAATATTCAACACGATAATATTAGTACAAGACAATTATTGCAAGTAGAAAGTATCATTTCTAAAGATGAGAAAGTATGTGATTTTAGTAATCTAAATAAGGTCCTTTTTTTTTTGTTCTCAACGTTTATCTCGACAAATCCTCGAGATAAACCACTGAGCTTTTCATTTTCATTTTGGAAATAATATAGCATTTACCCGGGAAGTGTAACGTACATAAATGGAAATGGTTTCCATTTGGAGAATTGTCTCGACGCGTCGGGAGCAAGGTTGAATGCACTTATTGTATCGTTGATCCTACAAGAAAAAATGAAATAGCTCCTAAAGGTAATATTCTCATTTGGGTCTGGGAGTTATTAATCGCTTTACCTTGATTAAATTGTTAAAGGCTGAATCCATTGATCAAGCAATTTCTTAAGTTATGGCCAGTTAATAATAACGCGAGAATTATTTAATTTCTCTCTTTAGAAATATGACAATAAAATGTTTTATAATTTATAAAATAGCAATGAAAGTGAACTATTGCGTACCTTTTTTCTTCAGAGAAAAAAATATATACATCAAAAGTTTAATTTGAATAGGAGTACAAAACTAACGAAGCAGTGCTACAAGTAGTGCTACAGATTATAGCAGACCTGTCAAGCAAAAAATATACACTTCTCTTTTTTTAAAAAAACATTACAATTTAATACATATTACTTGTTGAGTGTATGATATACTTTCTGTATTTAATAGCTACCTTGAGCATTTATCCTGACGTATCTCTCAATCATATTTTACAGTTGATCATGTATAAAATAGATATATTTGGTATATCATATAGGACATATGTCACAATGTGATATATATAGAATTAATTGGTGCTTTTGTATCTCCCCTCTATTCAAACCATGATAATATTTTTTTATAGAATTACCTAAATATAGACTATACTACATACTCCGCAAAGGCGTTGTGAATTCATCTTGAAGGGAGAGCTTTTTTTTATATAAACATATAAAAGTGATTTACAATTGATCTATTCGGAATACCTGCAGTCGATTTAATTTGCATTTCAATCGCATTTATATTTATATCCAATAAGCTATAATCTCTTTAATCTGCATATCATATTTTATTATGTAAGATTAAGTCACTTGAATTGATGTTAGTGTATTATTTCTAAGAAAAAATTACAATTAGAAGGAAGCCAACGGATACTACAGTTTGGTTTTGTCACGTGCAGTTTGTTACACTAAGAAAACTGTCCCTGATTTTAGTGGAGAGGCTGTAACAAAGCGGCGATTACACCATTGTTAAAAATAAGCCAATAATGCTCTTTCTTTGATTTATAATAACATTAAGAAAAGAACATTTTTCTCTTTTTAGGCGTATATAGTAAAGTCAAATAATTAATGTAAAACATCTTCTCTCCTCCTTTCTTCTTCTTCTTTTTTTTCTTTTTTTTTTTACTTATTTTGGAGTTTAAAGAGAAAAAAAACGCTGCTCAACTCTTTTAAGATAATAATACTATAAATTTATAATGATAAGCTTTTGCTTCTAGAACCACTTAAGCCTGGGTTACTCAATTAAATTATGATCTTTGTACAATTTCCTTATACATACTTTCAAAAACAAGTTCTTTTGAAACAAGAATTGCATCTTTAATGTAAATCCCAGCAAAACTTTATCCATTTTAATTTTTTTTTTCTCAGGTCTATGATACGAAACATTCTCTGGGTTACTATCTGATTTTCGATCTGTGTCAGAAAGAAATGAATTTGATAACAAGAAGAAAACTTTAAGATTACAGTTATGCACGTGTGGTGTCATAAGATATAATGAAAATATTTGTTTATAATTGAAGTCATGATGTGATTTTTTTGGTGTAAGCAGTGAAGTATTTTATTTTTCCTTCGTACATAATGTAATCTTAACAGTCTATTATTTGACATTGCAACTGGTGGGCATAAGTATAGACGGAGTTTATACTGATATTGGAAATGATTGGCGCAGTGTAGTCTATCTGAGTCATATTAATCGGAGTTATTTCAATTGCTATAAAATAACTTACTAATTGAGATTCCAGATTTTCCTCTGTTTTATTATTATTAATAAATAAATATAACCAGGCAAACACAAACACACAGACGTTAATAATCGTAAACAACAGGAACAACAATAGATTAAAGAATAATATAAAAACAAAACACATGAGTTCACATCAACATGAGGATGACATTTTGTCTATCAGTTCCTCTTTATCTTCTACACCAACTGAAGCCACACCATTAATTACCCGTATTCCTAGTGAAAAAGACGAAGCTTCTTGGTCTGGAGAGTTTACTTGGTTAATAAAAAATGCAATTCCAATTGTTTTTACATTCTTGATGCAAAATTCACTTCAGTTAGCTAGTGTCTTTACTTTGGGTCATCTTGTAAGTGTGATAAAATAAATATAGTTATTTCTAAAAGAAAAAAAAAAAAAAGAGAAAAAAAAGGGGGACGGCTAAATAATAAAAATTTTCTTTTTTTTAGGGACCAACTCAGTTAGCCGCCGCAGCACTTGCTAGTATGTTTGCCAGTGTTACAGCATGGTCGATTGCATTTGGTACAGCAACAGCTCTTGATACTTTATGCTCGCAAAGTTGGACCGGATCAAAGGATAAAACCCTTGTTGGCGTTCACCTTCAGAGAGGACTTGTTATCCTTGGACTTATGTTTATCCCAATTGCTATTGTTTGGTGGCATGCTGAAAATATATTGCTGTCAATGAATCAAGATCCTCAATTGGCCTATCAGGCTGGTTTATTCTTACGCTGTCTTATGATTGGTGCACCTGCTTTCATTGCATTTGAAGCTACCAAAAAATTTTTACAAGCTCAGGGCATTATGCAGGCCTCTACTTACGTTTTAATGTTTGTGTCACCTTTGAATGTTGTTATGAACTACTCCTTTGTCTACCTTTCACCCTTTAATCTCGGCTTTAAGGGCGCACCTCTTGCTACCAGTCTCAGTTATTGGCTTATGTTAATTCTTTTAGTCTGTTATATCAATTTTGTAAAAGGTAAAGAGGCATGGGGCGGTTGGACTAGAGAATGCTTACATGGCTGGTGGCCATTCTTGAAGATTTCTGTTCCTTCACTTCTTATGATTACCGCTGAATGGTGGGCATTTGAGCTCTCTTCTTTGGCTGCAAGCTACCTTAGTACTCGTGATTTGGCTGCTCAATCCATTCTTCTTACTTCAGGATCTGCTGCATATACCATTCCATTTGGTATTTCTGTCGCTGCCTCTAACCGTATTGGTAATGCTTTGGGTGAAAAGAATGCACGCAAAGCTTATTTGGCTACTCGAGTTGCATTGATGTTCTCTGTCATTTTCGGATGTATCAACTCTACCTTTTTTATGGTAACTCGTGAGAGATTTGGTTACTTCTTTACCCCAGATGAAGATGTTGTTAAGCTTGTATCCAAAATCATGCCCCTTTGTGCTCTGTTCCAGATCTCTGATGGCTTGGCTGGCGTTTCCGGTGGTGCAATCCGTGGTATGGGCCGTCAGTCATTTGCAGCATGTATCAACTTGGTTTCTTACTATGTTATTGCATTGCCCATTGGTTACTTATTGGCTTTCAAACTCGATTGGGATTTGAGCGGACTTTGGTCTGGTTTGACATTAGCGTTGTTCCTGGTAGCAACTTGTTCTGTATTTTTCTTATTATGTACCAATTGGGACAGCGAGGTCATGCGCGCACAGAAACGCGTTCATTTAGAGGAGGAGGAAATCAATCACGATGTTTAAATGCGCAATACCCTCTTCATTTTTTTCTTGCTGGCATTACTACTGCTATTATTATCTTTTACTTGCTAATATTGTTTTTTTCTTTTCTTTAATTACCATCATTTTGCATACCATTTATCCTTTCAATCCTATTCCTCATTTTTTTTTTTTTGAAGGAAAAAGAAGAAAGAAAGAAAAAAAACACTTCTTTTTTCCAATCCTTGTTCGCTTAGATAAAGAATTGAACTAAAAAAAAATAAAAGATTAGATTTGATAAAAAAAAAAAATGTAACCTATTATGAAAAAAAAAGTTCTATTGTTTTCTTATCTAATAAATTAAATAGATAACGAAATTCTTTTGTAGCAAAAAATGATTGGTTCTTTTCACCTTTCTTATGTAAAGAAAATGGGGGGAGAGAGAAAGAGGGTCCATCTGATTGAGAAAAAAAATCATTATCTAATATCCTTCATTTCTCCGAAGAAATTTTACACCTTCCCAGCCAATACCGTGAGCTCCCATGTCGCTTTTATCGTGTGTAACATAGATAACAAGCTAGATAGCCCATTTACATATATGATTTCTGTTGCGTAATTGACGGCTAAAAGTAATTTTTGGAAATAAAATGAAAAAAGAAGAATTTTTTTGTCGGATAAACTTTGGTAACAGATAACACTTATCTTTTACCAATGAAGAATCGAGATCAGTTAATGATTTTGATGAGTTAAAAATACAATAGCGCGGGTTTTATTTAAAAAAAATTGAGATAGTAATAGGGAATAGTAACAAAAGAAAAATAAAGTTTACATCTAGGCATCGTCCTTAACAATACGAGCCACTAAATCGCCAGAGGATAATGAATCACCCTCATGTACAACAACGCGTTCAACCTTACCAGAAACAGGTGAGGTAACAACAGTTTCCATCTTCATAGCTGAAAGAACAGCAAGAGGATCACCAGCCTTGACGTGTGCACCTTCCTTTGCGCGGATTTCCACAACAACACCGGACATAGGGGCAGCGATATCTCCAGGATTGGCAGCATTGGCCTTTTCACGAGTGACAATTTCAACAGCAGAGTTGCGATCAGCAATACCAACAACACGAGCCTCACCGTTCAATTCGAAGTAAACATCACGCTTACCGTTGTTGTTAAGAGGACCAACTGCCAATAACTTAATAATAAGAGTCTTACCCTCTTCGATTTCAACATGGAATTCTTCATTAATTTCAGGCTTGGCAAGGAAGTAACGAGTAGGCAAGACTGACAAGTCACCATATTGGTTGACAGTGTCCTTATATTCGGCAAAGACCTTAGGGTAGAGAGCTGCAGAAATGACATCATAATCACGAATACTAGAGCCATATTTTTCAGTAAGCTCTTCCTTGAGCTTAGCCATATCAAGAGATTCAAGAGTGGAGCCAGGTCTGCTATCCAAACGAGGAAGATTGCGGATAATATTGGAGCGAAGAGGTTCAGGGAAACCGCCATAGGGCTGCCCAAGGTAACCTTGGAAGAACTCAATAACAGAGGTAGGGAAGGAGAGGCTACCAGCACGTTCTTCAAGTTCCTTTCCGGAGAGATTGTTAGAAACCATGAACTGAGCCAAGTCACCAACAACCTTGGAAGATGGAGTGACCTTGACCAAGTCACCACAGAGATCATTGGCTTCTTGGTAAGCCTTCTTGATTTGCTTCCATTGGGTACCCAAACCTAATTGTTGAGCTTGGAACATAAGGTTAGTGTACTGTCCACCAGGCATTTCGTGATCGTAGACACCGGAATCGGCAGAGCGAACATTAGCTTCGAAGCAAGAGTAGAGCAAGCGAGCTTGTTCCCAGTAGGAGTTGATAGCATGAATGTCTTCCATACGAATACCAGTACCAAGGTTGGTCTGCTCAAGACCAGCAACAAGAGCACCCATAGCAGGCTGAGAAGTCATACCAGACATGGAGTCAACGGCAACATCGACAACATCAGCACCGGCAGCGGCAGCAGCCATCATAGAGGCAACACCAGTACCAGCGGTATCGTGAGTGTGGACATGGATAGGGAGATCAGGGAACTTGGCACGGATTGTAGAGATCAACAACCTGGCAGCCTCAGGCTTCAACAAACCAGCCATATCCTTAATACCCAAAATATGAATACCCTCATCAACAAGTTCCTGAGTCAAGTTGACATAGTAGTCAAGGTTGTACTTCTTGCGTTCAGGGTTGGAAACATCACCAGTGTAACAAATGGTAGCTTCAACAACACCACCAGCCTTCTTTACAGCATCAATACCAAGGCGCATATTCTCAACATAGTTAAGAGAATCAAAGATACGGAAGACATCCATACCACACTTGACAGCCTTGTCACAGAATTCATAGACAACGTTATCGGGATAAGAGGTATAACCAACAGCGTTGGCACCACGGAGAAGCATCTGGAAAGGAATGTTGGGAACAGCCTTACGAAGAGCAGCAAGACGATCCCAAGGATCTTCATGAAGGAAACGCATAGCGACATCAAAAGTAGCACCGCCCCAGCATTCCAAAGAGAAGGCGTTGGCAAGAGCGTGAGAAGTAGCAGGAGCAATACGAAGAAGATCTATATACAAAAGCAATAAAATCAAAATAAATCACCTTATTCTTTCATGTAAAAAAAAAAAAAAAAAAAACCCTTTA
>VCJA01005172.1:24045-35182 GCA_024139275.1 Backusella macrospora
CATACATATATATATACAAACAAACAAACAAAAATACATATTTTTATATTTGTATAGATTATAAACCAATCTCGAATGATTCACCTCCTATCTTTGTCACTTCTCACGACTGTCTAACTAAGAGTGAACAGCCTCATCAAACACGGTCAACTGTATTGATGGTTCAACCGCATAACTTACAATCGAGTACGTTAAAGCTATCACCTGTTACTTATCATTCTGCCCTCAATACACCTGTCTCACCCTGTCCAAGTACATTTGCCCTGGTCGATCAAGAGCCCCCACAGGAATTCTCGTTTCAGAACCCTTTCTATTCGTAAAATATAGCACTTAAAAAAAGGAGTGCATTTACAAGGGCAGACTAATATATATATATATATTATAGATAATAATAGCAATAGCAATAGCAATAATAAAGAGAAAAAAATTGAAAATGTACGCCTCATCTAGTAATACAAAATATCAAGTCATTTTCCCAAGTCGAATAAATAACCTATTCTAATACTTTCATTTCCTCGCACATAAACTTTCCTAAAACATAGTTACGAACAATACAAAATGAGCGATTGTCAATATGAGGTGGTCTTCAAGTTCCAATTCTAAATAGATTAAAGTCTGGTTCTCAATAATAGATTTAACTCTGTTATGTCCGTTAGCTGAACCTGTTGACTTTTTACTCACTTTTCCTAACTCCTTCTACATATCGTCATGGAAAATATAGACTCTATTTAAAGATGCTGAAAGATATTTTACTTCAAATACATTCATCTGAATATTTCAATGATACATACTATAATAAACATAGCTTGATTTACCTTCTCGTATAACACAGTAACCGCTGATATTCATGAATTTATTAAATTTCAACAAGGCTGCTCTGCTTCATTTTCTATGAAAATAATTGTTTGAGCAATATCTGAACCTCAAGGCGTATATGTTGTCCAACTCAGGTTATAAGAATGTTCAATACTGACAAGTGCCATTATAACCGCATTATACTTTGTTTCAGGCAATGGGGTGTTGATTAGACCAACCATCTTGTTCGTGTCAGCGCTAGTTTGGTGATCCAGTTCGCCTTATCAAAATATTGATAAGTAGGCTGTTCACTATTTTAAATTATAAACAAAAAAAAAATAGCAAGGAATAACCCCTTTATGGAGGTCTCAAAAAAGAAAAATACTAGAGACAGCTGGTGTTTATTTTCTATTACAAGCTACTGTTTTTTTTCTTTACTTGAAAGTTGAGCCTTCTCATTCTAGAATCAGCATAGCAATAAGTAAACTGAGTTTAATTATGCATTGTCGGTGAGCTTAAATGTTAGATTGTAATATGAGCGTTTTCTTTCAAGAACCAGAAATATGAGCTCATTTTTGATTGTTAAAGGTACTCAGTGAACTATTATTTGCTTAAAAGTATATAAGCTAAATCAATCACTTTTTTCTTTTCAAGGGTGTTTTCCAGGTATAGTGCTATTCTGGAGTTCAAAATCCTTTTTCTAAACTAACACGGTAACTTCCGATCGGCATCTTTTCCTTCCTTCTCTCTTTTGTGTAATGATATTTAAGAGTATGCGTGCAGTCAGTATAGTGAGAAGATACACAACAAATACAAAAACAACAACAACAGTAACACCTGTAGCAAATAATGAGGCAAATTCGTTAATGGCAAATGCTTTATTTTTGACACACTTCCTTCCGCCAATGTCTTTAATGACTTCAACCATGTACAATCATTACACCAAAGGTATTTGAACTTTATAAACGAAATGTGTGCGTCTGTGCATGTGTTAAGATAACAACGGAAAAAAATATAAAATAGGACCACCCGCTAAATCTTGGTCTCTTCCAACCGAGTTAACAATTACTTTTATTCGTGATTTGCTTTATCGATCGAGTAAAATTACAGTTGAAGATCTACAGAGATTAAGTACAAATAAGAATGTTCCCGTTCCCTCTTCTATACGTTCTAGGCGTTTCAAAGTACCCAATAGTTACCGAATTCATGCGGGAAAAATATTATCAGACGTTTTTTCACCCTTGGAAAAGCATCAAATTGGTTGGGATTGGCAGTATCACCGCGATAAAACTGAGTTGAGTGGAGAGTGGCTACAAGAAAAAGGAAATCCATTGGATCCTCGGAAGGAGAACACCCTTTTATATTTACATGGAGGTGCTTATTATATTGGATGTTATGGTATATATCGACAGTTCTTGAGTAAATTTATAAGTGTAAATATATAATACATATTAAATGAACATATGGCTATGTCAATCAATATATATTCATCTTTTTTATAATATTTGTAGCATTCAAAAGGAAGAACATGCGCAATAGACTATCGTCTAGCGCCGCAAAACCCATTTCCTGCGGCTGTTGAGGATGCATTAGCCACTTATTTATATTTAATTGATCCTCCAAAATCAGAGCCATCCTCACCTATTGACCCTAGTAAGATTGTGGTTGCAGGTGATTCAGCTGGTGGTGGACTTACCTTTGCTTTGTTGTTAGCTATTCGAGATGGTCAATTACCTTTACCCGCCGGCGGTATGACTCTATCGGCTTGGTTAGATTTGACTCATTCCTTACCTTCGATTACGTCTAATATTATGACTGATTACTTACCACCTGTTGGGTTTAAACATGCTCCGTCTCCAGCTTTAAATTACGACGAATTGCCAATGTTAAAAGCGCTACTTCCTGATGACCAAAAAATAGATACATTTGGCGATGATCTTTATAGACTGCAATTTTATGCTCCAAATAAAGCGTTGAAAATGCCAATGGTCAGTCCCGTATTCGATAAAAAACACTTAAGAGGACTACCAAGATTACTAATGGTAAGTATTAATAATTGTTTTTTATTTCTAATCTATTACCTTACTTATTATCACATATGTATATGTAGCAATGTGGTGTTGCTGAAAGATTGTATGATGAATCTGTTTATGCAGCATTTTTAGCCTCTAACCAATACAATACCTCAACTGAAAAACCTACCCAAGTACGTCTTGAGACCTACAGTGATCAACCTCACGTATTCCAACTTCTTTTCCCAAATAAACCCACCCTCTGTGCGATTAAGAGCTTAGCACGTTTCTTTTGTGAAGTCACACAGCAGTCAAACACACAAAATGAAGATCTTGAAATTTTTAACACATCACCTAACGGGAAGACAACCGATATTAAAGCGACTCTTTTAAATGAAGTCAATAAAGATAAATTCTACGAGTGGTCCGATTTGTTACAGAGACCCAGTATGAAAGCGCGAATGGAGCAAGTAGAAGCGAGCTATCAGAAAATCATTGAAAAATTAGAGCAATAGCTTCTCTGTCTTTTTATTATTATTTATTATTTATGTAAAGTCGATTCTTTGAAGTGTAAGTTATTAAAATAGTACTTTTTCGCTATAAATTTGTAATATTGTGTTTAAAAGTAGTGGACTGAGAATGACGGTACAAGTGATTTATTTTTATTAATAGCACCATGTGAGAAGCCATATTATTTTACACGAATCTTTATAATTGTTTATATTCATGAAAGGCTTTAGAGATTTAATGCGGGCGTAGTTAGTAATTTTCAAAGTTCAGAAAAATCGATTCATCAATTCCCTCAATATTAGTCTTTTACTGTATCAAAAGGTTACCACATAAAAGAGGGTAAGATTCTATATGAGGGTTTTTTATTAGTGAAAAAATATCACATAGGTTCAGACCAGAAATAGAAATAAAATCAATTAATAATTCAATGGGAATGGGTGCAGGAAAAATATTCCTCAAAATGAAAGTATGCTCTCACTAATAAATCCCTTATGATTTTCTGAGTTTTAACAGGCTTATGAGAAGTTTCAAATCGTAAAAAATCATAAGCACCATAAGCACTTACAAAAAAAGTAATAGCTCACCTACATTAAATTTGTTGGGTATGAAAACCATAAGAACAGTATAGTTACTTATACATTGATCTCCGTAAAATTATAATCTCGGGTGTTTCAGTCGGAAGTACTCTCGTAATCAAATTATTATAAGCAATTCGTGATGGGTCACTACCTTTTCCCGCTAGCGATATAGCAATTTAAGAATGGTTTAATGCGATTCATTCTTTATCTGCTTTTAATGAGGATAAACTAAAGATTTCTCTTAAACAGCAAGGGCTGGGTATACATTTATAAATATTTTTGCTCAAAACCATTTTTATAATCTAAACAGAGCTTTAAAAATACTCTATATTTAAAAATAATAATGATAATAATAAAGGGATATATTAAATCTACTGATATTAATTATGAAATAAATGTGATAGCGTTTACACTCATATGGTCATTTACATACTTAAATATTTATGTTTTTATATATCAATATAATGTAGTAAAGCTGAAAAGTTGCACTATGAAAGTATTTATGCAACACTTTTAGGAAACAGTCAATGCAAAGCTCCAAAAGAAAAAACCACTCAGTTACACTTAGTCATAAATATCTATAAATTTTGTGCCTTCCAGATCATATTCAAATATAGCTTTGTTATTTATGCTATAGAAAGTATAGTTATTCTCTTCTCCACTGTGACACGACGGTAATTTGGTAAATCAATGAATAGCAGTCTGAAGTGTCCAGCCAAATAGAGAAACGATCGACATTGAAACGTCACCTCTAAACATTTTAACAAAAGAGAAATTGGATGAATAAATAGATAAATAAGTCATGTAGTCCAAACTTTAAAGATCGTACCAAGCAATTGAAGACAGCTTGACTACTCGAATATTGAGAATAGTAATGTTAATTTTCATGCTCAAAAGTGTGACAACTTTTCTTTTATGGTTAAAAAAGCCACCTGTCTTAATAAAAAAAAAGCCTAATTAAAAATATTAAAAAAGCTTTAACAGTAATTAAAATAAAAATGGGAAAAAGAAAGGACACTTCAAATGAAAATGATGGTCGCCACGTCAAAGTAAACATTGTCGAGATCGCTAAAAATGAACAACCTTTCCTTGGTAATTCACTTGACAATAAACGCAATTTTTTTTATGTTTTTATTTATATCAGTTAAATAACACAAATAATGCTTCTTAGCCACTTTTCCTGGTACAAAGCCTTCAGAAGATATGAAATTCACTCAATACAGAACTGGTGAATCAAACCCTTCAATTAAAAAAGCCAGCCAGATTGTTGTTGTTGGTGAAACAGATAAAGTTAGTTTTGCAGGTGCTAACTTTGGAGACGAAGCGGTACCAAGTACTTATTGCAAGTAGGTTTTCTTCTCACCGTGTTTTGTTTTTATTCTAAACTGTAAATTCTAGGTACTTGGTAGGTATTTACTCCAAAAAGAACAATAGCTTGGACGTAACCAATGCACCTGTTTTGAGAATGACCCGTGAAGTAAAGGCATTGGCAAATATAAGCCACGATGCCACTACTACTGCTCGTGGCCAAGTTGCACGTGCTGCTCTTGGTTTGGCATTCGGTACAGTCAAGGCTAAGCAACAGTTGAGAAGTGACGAACGTAATTTGGTTACTGGTGAGCATTTGATCAATGAAATGGACAGCTTACACAGTGAGATCGGTAAAGCTTCTGCCAACGTTCCCAAACAAGAAAAATTACGTGAGGATATTAAGTCCGACTTGCCTGTACCTAAATACAACATCGATGCCAGTTCACCAGATGAAGTGTATGAACTTTTGTCTATTGTCACTGATGAGGAATTAAATACAATGAATGCTAAGGATCTGTTAAAGGAAACATCTCTTCAGGGTATCAAAACCTACTTGGCTTATCACGATTCAAAGTTCACCAACACAAGATTAATGACTGTTTTATCATCGCCTGGAAAGAAGGATCGCTTGCGCGTTCGTATATTGATGTATATTAATCTTTTGATGGGTTATTATATTCGCGTGCGTAGCTCAGATTTGGGAAATCGTAGAAAGGTAGAAGCTGCATTAAAAAGTCCTTCCAGTGTAGTACTTGATGGCCTTTCTGAAAGATATACTGAAGGAAATAGGTAATTGGAAGAATGTCAAATCTATCGGAAAAAAAAAGTCCCCGTTTAATAACATTTTTGTATTTATATGATAGACGTACACCTCTTATGACAGACAAGATTCTTTTATATATGTTTGCTCTTGTATTAAGAATTACCAATTATAGCGTTGTTCTTGATGAATTAGCCAAGGATTTATTATTGAAGCCATCCAAGGTTGCTCAATTATTTAGAAGTTTAGGATGTAAGGTAGACAAAGCAAATGCGGAGGAGATTCGTGAAACCGGTAATAAGATGGCAAAGAAAGCTACTTTGGTTGTTCCTTTGAAGTTCCCTGATGTTAGAAATGCCAACCGTAAATAAACTTTTGGTTGATCCAATACCTCCCACCCAACACCTATTGCATATTTTAGATAAAATAAATAAAATGAGAACCTTAGTAAATACTATATTATTGAATAAACAAACAAACAAACAAAACAAAAAAACAGTTATCATCTTTTGATCTACAGCCACGACGGCTAAACTTTATGAATCAGATATATAATTTTTATTATTTCGGTTTAAAATACAACTATTTTAGTTCTACGGACACAATCTTCCGTCAATTTATAGTATCCCGAGATTAAACTAGCATGCTTTTTTTATGTTCGTTTTCTTATATATATAATGCAACTTGGAGCATTGACCCTTATTCTTTCGTAACTTTTACAAAGCAAAAATCACTTCTTTTTACTTTCTGCAATTCGTTTTACTTAATATACAAATAATAATAAATACAGTTTACTGTTGCGTAGAATTTCCAAGTTAAATCATTTTCTGATCTGATGTTTCTCACTATTCTTTACATACTCACTTTTTGTAGACAGTGAGAAAAAAATGTGTTATTTCACGTCCTTGAGCAAAACAGTATCACGTGACTCAACAGTTCCTGTCGGAATTTAATCCGATTCCGAAAATCCGTATTTGTAATTAAAAATGAATCAATACTGCCACTTCACTTTTTTTTCTTTTTACAATTGTTGATTTCAAAAGTATCCTTCCCTTCTTTGTTTTGGAATCTGTCTATGTTTCTTCTGATTTTACTATTCCGGTTTATCATTGTTACAATCGTTTAGTTTTTGAGGTCAATGCTTCACTTCCTCAATTTTTTTAAAATAATTCCTGAATGTGGGAAAAATTCAAATATAATACCTGATCTGGTAATGATGTACAGATATATTAATGTTCGTTACTGAGATATAAGCTATTTGTAAGATGAATAGTAAACTTAGTAAGTGTTAAATGCATGACTTATTTGTCATATTAATAGATAATTAAAGGGCTTTGGAAGACGCATGATTTTTTTTTATTAAAAACATAGTTTAAGCCCATCCCATCAAAACATTTTAGGAGGGATTTGACCAAATAGATGAAAATAATCTACCCTTGTTTTTGCACCTTGGGATATTGTGGTAATTAAATAGGTTTTAAAATTGATTTATGGAGAGGTGGGTCCCTCTCCTTCTCTTCACTATAATAGCGAAAAATATGAAAAAAAACGTGACCATGTGAAAGATGACCTCCAAATTCCTTCAGTTTGAAAGATTAAAAATATATAAATGCTATATATATATATAAAGCATTTCTTGATTTGATTTGGCTTATTATTATTATTATTATTATTAAAAATATTAATTGTTTCTCTACTTCTTTATTAAATAATGTCTTCAATTGATCAAAAACCAGAGTTTCATCATCAAGAGGTCACTATGCCTCGTGCTGAAATTGCTGAACATGCTCAAGTATTTGAATCAAAGTCTGCTACAGAGCATGTAAATCCAGGTTTTATGAAGTTAGTTCCAGCTCCTCTTGGTTTTGCTGGCTTTGCTTGTTGTTCTTTTGTTCTTGGTTTATTCAACACAGGTTTGGTTACTGACTTTCCTCCTGTAGCTATTGGAGTTGCCTTGGGGTATGGATCTACTGGACAATTCCTTTGTGGTCTTATGGAGATACTACTTGGCAATATATTTCCTGGTACCTGCATGTTAACATTCTCTGGATTTTTCTTTGCATATGGTATCATGATGATACCTGCTTCTGGTTTTACAGAGGCTGCATTGGAATATGGTGGTGAGCATACTATAAATCAGTGTATGGGTCTAGTTCAAGCCGGTTTTGCTATTGCTGCTTTCATCTTTTTTTTTGGTACTCTTCGCCAACCATATATGATTCGAGTTATTATGTTTCAAATCTTCTGGTCGTTCTGTACTGGAGCTATTGGTGCATTTACTCAAATTCCTGAATTCACAAAAGCAAGTGGTTGGATGACATTTCTTACGAGTATTAGTGCCTGGTATATCTGTGCCGCACACCTATACACGTCCGAAAATACTATGATCAAACTTCCTTTCTTTTAATTTTTATTAGTTTTTATTATTATTATTAGTTTTATCAATACAAAAAACTTATTCATTATATCACATCATTTTTTTTATATTGTACTTATAAAAACGAAATAAATGACTACATTTATATACATGCTTTTATATTGTATATATTGTTAACTTGAAAAGAAATTGCATAGATTTTGATGTATTTCTTTTTCCTTTTTAGTGAAACGACGAATCGGAAATATTAATGAGATGCAAGGATTCGAACCCTTTTACTATTATATTGTGAAAATTTCAATCTCCTTGATGACTGTGACTTTATTTAATTGTCAAACAAAAACTAAATGTGTCTACAAAGTTTTGTAAAGTTGCGGTACCAATCTGCAGTGTTTCAAAAAAAAAACACTGCTTTTGAGTTTCCAAATTGTGGTTTCTTATTACCTAATCTGTAGTTTTTATTTTCATTCTTTTTCTTCATTTTATCATTTTTTGAAGTACTTTTATAACATATTATAATGACTATAAACTATACCTGCACAAATATAAAGAAAAACATGCAGGAGAGTAAAAACGTAGAAAATTAAGAGAGGTACTGCTTCTAAATGATCATGGAAGTGTTTTCGTAAGATTGATGTGTCTTCAAGATATAAGAATTGGTATCAAAATATAGTTGTCCTGTCTTTATTAAATATTTATTTTCGATTATACAATTGATATGTCTTATTTAGAGAAAAAAAATTCAAACTATCGAGAAATAGAATACTATTTAGAAAAACCAGGGAGGAATAGTAAACAGAGGGAGGCTAGAAAAACAGAGAGAAATAACAAAAAAAAAAGTTAGCAGACTAAATAAAGATAGTAAATATGGATTCACCTACCCGTGCTAAACTCAAAGTATGGTTGAATCTTAGCGATAACTGACCATGAATATACAATTGTTTCAAAACACGATGTTTTATTTTTTTGGAAAAAAAAAAAGGAGGTCAGAGAACAGAAAGAACAGATGTAGTAGAAATAGAGGCTTCATTGGAATAGAACAGTAATTATCGATAGTCTAGGTAAAAATAAAAGTCAGCAAGGTAAACTTATGATAAACATAATTTGGCAATGCTAACCACTTCCAATGTAAACGGTGCAAATTAAAACAAAAATGTAGAAACGAGAAACTCTGTTAAGTGATGCTCTTAGGTAGATTACGCCTTGGAAAGTAATCTTAGATGATATCGTATCTCCATAGAAAAAGTCAAAGTTGTAAAAGACACTATACTTCATTTTCATCAATAAAACGTTTAAATAAAGTACTTATTTAAGTACACATATGGGATGATACTTTTTTTTTTTAAAAAAAAAAGAAACACAAAACATAAGTAGATTAATGTTTCAGCAAGATTTTTTTTTTGACAATAAGATGTATTTGTTCAAAATACAGTACCCGCCCGATTTAAGGGGTAATCAAAGTTTTTGAAAAACCACTTTTAAATCAGAAGCGCCTTTAAATCGAGAATATTTTTTCCTAATTGCATATACTGTATTTTCAAATTATTGAGAAAGTATTTCAGATTGTAGAGAAAAAATATGATAATTATTGAGTAAACCATCAGGATCAATAAAAGCGACCAAAGGATAGTCTTATAATCCTCCCGCATGGATACAAATCGGTAAAATATAATTATCGTGATAATTAGAAGTACCTTAAAAGTGGCTTTTCATTCAAATCATTTGAATTGACACCTATATATTGCTCAAAGTAGCATAGGTGGACGATATATATAAATCGTAAAAACAATACACAAAAATACTGTGGAATTGGCCAATGAGAAGAATCAACTCGTTCGTATATAGCACAGAAATCCATATATCAAATTGAGATTATTAAAGTGTGATTAAACACATCTACATTTTCAATCGAAAAATTTGGTCTTCTACGTCCTTGAAATGAATATGTAAAGTCAGTAAAGTATTCGCTAGCTTAAGGATCTTTTTGGCAATTATACCTGTAAGGCCGTTTTTAGTTACACAATGCTCAATCTACTATAATATGCAATCGAAAAAAAGAAACTGTTTTGCGCTTTGGCAAAGAGGAGGTTTGACAGTAAATTCAAGGCGATCTAGCACCTTTTCAAAGCAGGGACTCTGCAATATGTTTTGGGTAAATTAACACTTTTGTAAAAGCTGGAGTTTTCGGTGGGTTTCTAAGCTATTGATTGTTCACTTGGTTATTTTTCGTTTTATCATATGGTAAATAGAACGCCTTCTAGTCTTCAATTGGTTATTGTGCTGCTTGAGAGAAGTTTAAGTCTGAATCTTGTGGTTTTGATAATGACCAAATGAGACATCTCTAATCGAAAATTTATGAGCTCGGGAGTAATATATACAAAACAATTATCCCTTAGGTTTATCAGCAGCATAAAATCTAACTATATAAAATATGAATAACATTTTAGGCAGTTGGTATATCTATTAAAAACCCCTCCAAACGTCGACGCACAATAGTCGTATTTTATACAGTATCAAACAGAAGATATTTTTTTTTTTCAGTGACTATTTAGTGTATATCCATATAGCCTTTAATAGATAGTTAAGTATTTCAATTGTTGTGGATAGAAATAATTTCATTTGCTTGGTCTTTTTGTAAAAACAATTATACATCTTACCGATTTACATCCGCGCCAGAGTGTCACGAGGTGACCCCCTTAGCATTTTTTCTTGCTCTCAATAATTTGAAAATTTTTCTCAACAACTTAAAAAAACACAATATACTTTTTTTTTTTTTTTTTTTTTTTTTAATATT
>VCJA01005172.1:35607-49662 GCA_024139275.1 Backusella macrospora
ACAATGACAACACCTACCACTGATGATGCTGATATGACTAGCAAGGACTACTACTTTGACTCTTATGCTCATTTCGGTAAGTTTTTAGTGCACCTGTTCTTTTACATAATATGCTAACTCAAACAAAAATAGGTATTCACGAAGTAAGCTTTAAAGTTAGATCTCTATAAGATCTATTGCTGATCTTTATTCTATTTTTTTTTACTATTAGGAAATGTTAAAGGATGTGGTTCGTACCACCTCATACCGTGATGCGATCTACAACAGCAAGCATCTTTTCCAAGACAAGATTGTACTTGATGTTGGCTGTGGTACTGGTATTCTTTCCATGTTTGCTGCACAGGCAGGTGCTAAGCACGTATATGGTGTAAGTGAGCTTGTATTATGCATACAATTATATAAAGATGAATGTATACTGAATTATAGTTATAACTAGATCGATATGTCCAACATTATTCATCAAGCTCGTATCATTGTCAATGATAACAACTTGTCAGACAAAGTTACACTTATCCAAGGTAAAATGGAAGAAGTTCAACTCCCTGTAGACAAGGTGGATATTATTATTTCTGAATGGATGGGCTACTTTTTACTATATGAGTCTATGCTTGATACAGTTCTGGTTGCTAGAGATAAATATTTGGTAAGTTTGAAGTAAGGCTGGGTTGTATATATAAACAAGCGTATTAAACAAGGATATATAATTATGGTTTTATAGGCTCCTGGTGGTTTAGTCTTCCCTGATAAAGCTATCATGTGTATCGCTGGTATCGAGGATGGTGATTATAAAGAGGAAAAAATTGGTTACTGGGACAATGTTTATGGATTTGATTACTCCTCTCTCAAGGATATCGTATTAAAGGAACCCTTAGTAGATACAGTAGAGCCTCGTTCTGTTGTAACTGACGCGTGTGCTTTTAAGGAAATTGACATTGCTACCGTAAGAAAAGAAGACTTGACCTTCAAGGCACCATTCAAGATTGTCTCAAAGCGCGAAGACTATGTTCACGGTTTGATTTCATGGTTCGATATATTATTCACACACTGTCATAAACCCGTCTACTTCTCCACTGGACCCCATGCCAAGTACACTCACTGGAAGCAAACCGTATTTTACACACCTGAAACCTTGGCTATCAAAGAGGGAGAAAGTATTGAGGGAGAAATCACTTGTGCGCCTAATAAGATCAATCCTAGAAACCTTGATATTACCATTGATATTAACTTCCATGGTGAGCACTCCAACTTGGAAGCAAAGTGTGAATACAAAATGTCATAAAGCTTTGATATTTCGTAACTTGAATTTTTGTGTATAAATATTTAGACCCCTTTTTTTTAAAAAATAAAATAAAAACTTATTTGTGATGTTTATTTCAAATTATTGAGAGAAACAAAGAGAAATACCAAAAAAAAAAAGATTATTATAGTAAATAAATATAGCAAATATGAATTCATTCGTTCGTGTTAGGTTCACAGTATGGCTGAGGCGCAGTGATAACCGGTCATGAATTTATATGATTATTACAAAACACGAAGTTTTTGTTTTCTAGGGAGTAGATATAACTAAAAACCAAAAGGAAAACCAATTATCAGCGCGGAGTAGTCGTATTTTATTCCGTATCAATTGGTGTGAATAGAACGCATTTCACTTGCTTGATCTTTTTGTATAAAAAATTCTATATCCTACCAATTTGCATCCGCGCCAGAGTGTCACGAGATAGTTTATTTTAGCTCCTGATGGTTTTCTCAATAATTTGAAACTTTTTCTCATTTTCTTGAAAATACAGAATTGTAATTTTTTGACATATTACTAGTCAGCATGGTCAGTGAATCAGGAGCACAATTACACGCTTCAGTTCTTCAATTTTTAATAAACCATGGGTATATGGAATCAGTTGAGGCTTTTAAAAGAGAAGCGCGCCAATATCTCGACTCACTTCCTTCTATCAATGATCCAAACGTACCTGAAGACCAATTGGTACGCGATCTGTCAAGTTTGCAAATACAAAGGTAAAGCGAAAAAAAGCATACAAAACAAACAATATTAATAATCAAATTACATTAGAACCGATGATCTCTTAGAAGCTGACGAGGATTACTATACAACTTTAGTTGACGAGTTTCCTGACGTTCATTACACTAACATCCTTGCAGCTTCATTCGCGCCAAAAACAAATGTACTGGCAACTAGTTCCGTAGACAAAACAGTAAAGATCAGTACCATGTTTGCCACTGATAAGGATATTTCACAAAGAAGTTATCGTCATCATCAGGCACCTGTACTTGGCATTGACTTTCATCCACTTTATCCCAACCTGATGCTTACTACATCTATGGACGGTAGTAGTGTACTTGTAGATACCTTTTTCGAACCTGATTTTGGAGAAGATTTAGAAAAGGCTGGCGTTGTTCAACAGTTTAAGGATCACCAAAAGTATGTCGTTAGTGGTATATTTTCATTAAAGGATGGTAAATATTTTGCCACAGCTTCATATGATCGTACAGTTGGAATCTATGAAACGAAGGAGGAAGTCAATGGCTTACCCAAGTATATCCTTTTAAAAAAAGTTGGACCTTTTATTGGTAACGTTGAAACTATCTGCTTTGTGAATGAAAATACATTAGTGGTCGGTGTACGTAATGATAATTACCTACACTATATTAGCCTACCTGACTTGAAGCAAACTCGTATCAACATGAATGCTTCAGGTGATGATTGGGTTTCATTTTCGCCTGCTTGGATCTCTCTATCCCCAGATGGTAATCAACTTCTCTGTACTACTGATCATACTAGTGGTAGAACTATTTTGTTTGCTCTCGGTGAATCACGTCAACTACAAAACTACTATGTTCATTCCACCGATAATGAATTCACTACTAGACGCCACATATGGCATCCATCTGGTCGCTATTTCTATGCTATTGGTGGTGATGATAATTCTATTGCTATTGTTGAAACAAAGACAGGCCGTACAGTAAGCTCTTTGAAGGGTCATAAAGCAGTAGTCCGATCACTTGCCTCTTCCTCTGAAAAGTTGGTGAGTGTAGGTTATGATCACGTTATCAAAGTCTGGTCAAAAGAAGATGATCAATAAACATGTATATTGTTGTCTTTTTTTTTTAAAAAAAAAGAGCAGAAAGAGTTTATATGAAATGGTGGGATTGTATAAGTAGCTTAATGGTAATAAGACTAGAGTAACCAAATAAAGTAAGCCTTTTGTCTTTTTACAACTTGGCGCATGTCATACAAGCTTTGTCAATATTAAACTTAAAAATCGATTCAAGATCTTGGATGTAAGACAAAGTGGTACACATTTTTATTTTCATTTAAAAAGAAAAAAAGCTGGTATGAAAATGAAATGGGCTAAATTGTTTAGCATCAGTGTAGTAATGAGAATAAAGTACTGAGAAATATTTCAAATCAACTCAAGCAGTTATAAACTTATAATCAATATAATCTAGAGTATTCCATGATAGTGCATAGGCAAAAGGATTCTTGTTTTTAGCATAAGGATACTGTTTATTTCAAAAATCGAGAAAAAAAAATTCAAGTTATTGAGAAGTAAAAAAAGGAACAATTAGTTGTATATATAAACATAATCAAGAAAAAGTCACAATAGGCACAGATATTATCAAATAGGATCAATGGAGTTGTGTCAGAATAAATGTAAATATTATATAATATTGTGATATAAGTCAGCATAAAAACGTTCAAACTACCTATCAAGTACAGATTCGATTTTTTTTAATTGGGAGCTGTATGAGTGTATAATAAAGCTGATTGAATACACGCTAAGAGTCTTATTTTGATACATGAATTGCTATTTTATATGTGGCGAGTTGGCTCGCTTATTTTTCTCCTCAATAACAAATTTCATAATGCTCTTGTGAATTATTTTCAAGTGTCTCGCTCGTTTATGCTATTTTGAGCAACCTATAGGTGTCTGTTCAAATGATTTAAATAAAAAGCTATTTTTAGGTCATTTCTGATCATCACAACGATTATATCTTACCAAATAGTATCCTTGTCGAAGTAATCACAGGATGACTCCTTAAGCATTTTTACTTATGTCTAATGATTTTCGCATTCATTTTTGGTTTTTTTTTATCAATAGCTTGAAAATTTTTCTCATTAATGACAATGCTTTTTCTCAATAGTTTGGAAATTTCTCTCATTTTCCTGAAAAGCAGAGTATAAATGCACAAACTAATTAAAGCAGTTAGTACAATATCCGGAATTTTCTAAATACTGTAGTATATGGAATATATTCTAAAATTGATCTAACAATTAGCCTTTAAAATCTAGCTCAATATTGTTTATTCTAATTTCTGGTGTATAGAGCGATGTCCTTCTGAAAACACTGTCAAATACTCTGCGAAAACTGTTTTTTTTCTTTCATTTAAGAATTTATGAGTCCCCTAATAGGGAAAAAATCTGAGTTTGAATCGACTGAAGAGAAAGCTACCAATTTTGTGTGATGTCCGGTGATTACTCAAGTGTAAACGAAAGAGAATTTATTTAATTTTGAAACGAATTATTGATGCTGTTACTTTAAACATGGGGTCTAATTGAATTTCTACTCGTTGTTTTTCAGATAGACAACTGAATCCAACCAACTCTTTCAAAGAAAAAAGGAGGAAAAATTATGTTTATATTTACTACATTTTTAAAAAAATAATGGATATTTTCAGACACAAGAGAATATGATTGTTTGAAGTGGTATCTTATTTTGGTAATAGCGGTGCTCGTTCATCTTCTACAGGCTGATTTCTTGGCTTGTCTGCTTTAGGTCCAACTTTGACTATGGTATCTACAATCCAGAACTGCATAATATTCATTATCAATGGAAAGCTATTAGAAATGTAAAATAAAAAAAAAGAGAGAGAAATGGTTATAAAACTAGATACAATTGGCTCAATATTTTTGTGTTGCTTACAATAACATGACGAATAATACTTGATATCTATAATTGCCCTTTGTCCATTGCAAAGCCCATTCGCCAAAAGCAAACAAGAAAGGTAAGTGACGGAACATACCGAAAACACACAGTTTCATAAGTGCTTCTGCCGTGATAAAAATAGTTGTTTGTTTCAACCATGGAATAATTCTATTCTTTAAAGGGGGAGGACCATAATTTCCTGTCTTGACTTGTTTGACGCCCAATTTTTCAAGGCTACCTTGTATTAAACGGAGCCAGAACCACAAAATAACAACACCCAAGGTTGTATCTACAGCAACATTAAGAAAGTACCACACGCACAAATTGGTTCTTGGACCTCCATTATGAGGTCGGCCAGCGATATAACTCACTGCTAAATTTAAAAAATGGATGACAGCTGCTCCTACAAATTGTTTACTCACATCCAACGCCCTTTTATCTCCTTTTTAGTTTTAATTCCAATCATTGATTCGTTATATTCTTATCATTTACCAAACAGAAACGGGTCTTTGTGGCGATTCTCTTGATCGCTTATAAAATAGCGTCAATAGTGCAGACGAAGCAAGTGTGATCTGTACAAGAATCGCAAAAGAATCTAGTAATTTACATCCTTCATCGTCGGGATGGGATGGTGGTACTAAAGAGTTGCAATTTTCTCTGTTCGCTAACGAAAGTAAACTTTGTATCGCAAGAGTACTCATACCTCGTTTTCAAAAATATTAGTTAAGATAGAGATTATAATAAAAAAAAAGAAAAAGAGAAGAAAAAAAAAGAGTAATGCTTAATACGTGAAAAAATTCAGTCACGAACTACCTGAAAAGAATAAACTGATACTCCACGTGTAGAAATTATTTACAAGCAATTCTTGTTTTATTTATTTGTTTATTTTTATTTATTTGTTTATAACTAACATTATACAAAGACTGTTTTTGTTGCTTTTTGTTTACTGGCCTTGTCAGCTACATATTCATCTAGTTGTGAATCTGACAGGTCCTCTTCATCTTCTTCTTCAAGCACAATTTCAAGTCCCTCACTGGATCTTGCTGTGGATGAATAGTCACTATTCCTTGAGCTTTCATAAATCATACGTACAGAGTTATTGCGACTCACAGGCAATGTAGAACTTCTGCGTTTGATCTGACGCACAGAGCGATAGCAAAAGTCTGCAAAAGTAACATCTGCTCGACTGAGAATTTTCTTGTCTTTGACTGCCTCTCGAACACAGAACCAATCATGTACGCAGTCTTCTGCAATTGTTTCCCATAGGACACCGTCTTGCTCAGCCCTCATAGCAAGGTCTACTGAATCGTCTCGAAGTACCTCCTTGTTACCAACAAACATAAGCACTTGCTCGGGTAAGAATGCACGGAAACCTGTTTCCAGTTTAGAAATCCCCAACACTTGGTTAGTATCAGGTGGAGCATCTGGTGGTAAAGGCTCAAAATAGTCACGCTTGATTACTTTGGCTGTGTATTGAGAAATATAGTCGAATTTCGTATTGAGTTTCCACGATTCAGATGTTGTTTCATCTGTTACGATTGGAGAGCTAAATACCGCACCAGCAGGCCTTGGTAGCTCATTTAAGATGGGTCCTTGTGATGTTGGATTTTTATCGTCTGTAACTATTTCAAACATACTTGGATCGTGTGTAATGAAAAGCATCTCCAATAAAAGAGAGGCTCCAGAAGAGTCTCCAACAACAACAACTTTTTCAGGATCAATAGCAATTGTTTTGACGAGGTATTCATAAGCACGGACTGTATCTTCGACCGGAGCAGGATATTTGTATTCTGGAGCTAATCGATAATCAATTGACATAATCATAACATCCATGCCATAGTTCTGTCGTAAAAGCTTAATCCAGCCAATGTAAGTGTCCATAAACATCGTGCAACTACCGATACGAAATCCTCCACCGTGTGCATTAAAAAACACAATATCACAGTCATTGACTCGCTTTAACAGTGATGCTTCATCTAATTTACGAATATTTTCACCAATCCAGCAACCTGACCATTCTCCGTTCCAAGGTACTTTATGAATCCAGGATTTATGAGATGGTCGAGGCTTTGTAATATCATCTAGAATAAGTCGAGCTGCTGGTGTTGGTAGTGAAAAAACTTTGCGAAGTATTTTGATTGTGGTAATTGGTGGAAGTTTATTTAATGCAAGTCTTACTCTATTCATATTGATAAATATTAAATAAACGAAAGAACAACCAAACAAAAAGTAAAAAAAAAGTAAAATAAGATTTAATGATGTAGTGCAGAGTGATTTTCTCACACAAAATATTGAGTGTTACGTAAAATGGAAAATATCGAAAATGGTAAAAAACACACATGACATAGTTACGCAGAGAACGTACAATATGAATAAAAAAAGTAAAGGTATGCATTTAAAAATATTCAGGCTGAGAAGGTTCTTCGTTTGATTTAGTTTCTGTAGCAGCTGTATTGTTGGTTTTCTCTCCCTCTTCTTCTTCCTCTTCTTCTTCTTCTTTCAAAGACGTCGTACGATTTTGATCATCCAACTGTGCTTTGGAACCTCTGTTTGACATTAAGCGACTCTTCACAGTACTAAAGACATTTTTTCCAAGGCGGGGATTGTTACTTGGACGAGGGCCTTTATCATAAGATTTTAAATTGGATTGATTTGCAGACGTCAAATCTTCATTCTTTTCGTCTTCAGAGTTTTTTCTCGGATCTGATCGATATCCTCGAATCAAATTTGATATAGATCCCGCAGTTCGACGATATACTGACTTCTTGTAAGAATCAAAAGGATGATTTTCATCTGCTGAATAAGCAAAGCCTAAGAATGATGTACGTCTACCTGTGCGCATACTCAAGATCTCACTTGTTTTTGATCTTTGTGTATCAGTTCTATATATTGATTGAGGTCGAATACGTGAAACATTTTCAAAGGTTTCTGCTTGAATTGATTTTGTAAATTCTTTAGAGTGATTTTCAATAAGTTCCATTTGAATTTCACCTTCTTCATCTATCTCGCTTTCTTCGCTACTAAGTATATGGTTATGGTTAGATACAGGAGTTTTACACAGAACAATTTCACGTATAATGTCATTGTCAAAAGGTTTATACATATGAAGATAATATGCTATGACGTAACGTGGAAGTAGACATGCAATAAATGTCAGGATCATGCAAAGCCAGAATTCTCCTTGGTGGAAGAGAATATTTTTTCCGTAGAATGTAAAAGTAAGTACCCTAGAATATGCGGCTGTCCATATAAAAAACGTGGCACTAGAGAACATAATACAAAAAAACATAATCCATGTCCAGCTGTAGAGGGTACATCCAACAAATGTATTAGCCACTACAACCGCGATACCTGCAATGAAAGTACCGAATTCGAAGACTCCCTCCAAGTCATATCCTTCAGGACTGATTTTTGGTCCCATAAATAAAAGGAAAGGGAGCCCAAAGCAGACAGCAGACTGGTAAAAAGCATCTACGACAGTGGCAAAAAACCTCCACCCAGTAAACTTATCGTTACGAATTCCCATGAGATACAATTCAGGATACTTAAATGCATATTCTGCCTTAAGATCTTGATCGAGAATTCCGGCAACAATACAAGGCAATGAAGTAAATAGAATGTTATATAGCGTAATATATGAGTAATCAAACATCATAGTGCCTGTGAAGCTGTAATAAATAGATATAATTATTCAATTGTCTTGAACTATTATTTTTTCATAAAGTAATAATTACCTGCAGAAAAATTGATACAAGAATAAAACTACCGTCCACACAATGTTTTTATAAAAGAATGTCTGAATCATCTCTGATGTACGAAGATAAGACCAGCGTCCGTGTACAAGTAGTAACTTTCCAAGATAACTAAATTGACCAATGGCATAATCTGATGCCATCACCGCTTGTCGACCTTCTTCTCCTGAAATACCGATACCAACATTGGCTTCTTGAATCATAGATACATCATTTGCTCCATCACCAATAGCAAGAGTCATAACATCGAGCCCTCTTTTTACCAACGAAACTACATTTGCCTTTTGCATTGGGCTGACACGACAGCATATCACAGCACAGCATTGAGTACCCAAATCTAATAATATATTCTTACAGTTATTCTCCAAAGCGAATTTAAGAGATTCACCGTCAATAATCAGCGCACATTTTTGAATGTCTACATTCTGTTCAACTTTTCTAGATGCTTCTTTTAGTTGTTTCATTGTTTCTTCTTCGCTGGTTGAACTAACACTGATGAGTAGCATCTCTGCTGTTAAAAGATTACACGCGAATCCAATATTAATTGCTGTCTCCACTTTATCACCAGTTAATACCCAAATTTTAATTCCTGCTTTAGCTAGAATTGCAATAGTTTCTGGCACACCTTCTTGTAACTTGTCTTCAATAGCTGTACCCCCTATTAACGTAAAATCACGTTCTATTTCCTCACATACAAGTTCTATTTGTTCATCTCGATCTATGATACTATTTAAAGCAATCTGATATTTTTTAGCCCATTCTTTATACTCTTGTTCTTTCAATAAACGAGATGAAATGCAAAGTGTACGTAAACCTTCATTAGCAAAAACACTCAAATCATCTAGAGTTTTTTGTCGAATAGTTGCTTCTTCTGGTGATGATTGTTCAGATAATGGCGCTAAACGTTCGTAAATGACAGAATCTGCTCCTTTACATATTAAAATGATTCTATTGTCAATACAAGACTGTACAATAACCGACATTCTCTTTCGAGTAGAGTTGAATTCAAGGACATTAAGTAGTTTTAGACTCGATTGTTCACCCATGATATCCACCAACATGTTGTCTTGATAACGACCCAGAAATGCAAATCCCATATCTCGCGCGGTATCCACTAAAGCTTTTTCATCCGGTGATTGCGCTTTGTATTCGATCAAATTTGGATTATTTTCAGGATCAGTGAGTTCAGGTATAACCGTATGACATAGAGCTAGTGCCGAGAAAAATTGAACAATATGCTGTGCTTGCTTATCCTGTTCACCCAGGTCATCAACGATTTTAGGGTCAACAAACGTGGGTTTCTCGTTGACGTATTTGTGATCAAAGAGATCAGTTTGCTTTTTAAGCATTTTTTTTCTTGGTTCTTCAAGTGAAGGCTGGTTTTTATTTTCCATTTCAGTCAGACCTTCTCTTAACCTTGCACCAGCAGCACCTTCGCTTTCGCCCAATCCATAAATGACACCATGAATAGTACATTTTTGAAATTCCATAATATTTTGAGTTAGTGTGCCTGTCTTGTCTGAAAAAATATATTCTATTTGCCCGAGATCATCTGATATGTTCCATGTTTTAGGAATACAGGGTTGATCCAGTCTTTCATTATACAAATCTAGATCAGTGTGAATAAAATATGCCTAATAAGGAAATAAAGGTATATTTATATTTCGCTCACACACATAAAATACACACGCACAGACATAAAAAGAAAAAAAACTTACTGCTGCTGTTTTTACAATTTGTACTGAAATATAGAGTGAGATAGGGATAATATTCTGATAAAGAACCAAATTTGTCCTATATAATTTATGAGCTCCAATTCAAAAACTAGAATAATTGTACCATACCAAAACATAATAAATCCCGACAAGAGGGCACTACTAGCGATGGGAATTTCGAAAAGAGCGCCTGAATAATTTTCATAGCATACTCCTGCAGCAACGGAACAGATCAAGCATAATATCAGCAGAATAATGAAATTAATAATGACCTTTTTTTAAAAAATAAATAAAGATGAGTTAAATATAGAAATAGCTAAAATAAAATAAAAATTAAAGCTCCAGAAAATAATACATACATATGGGTTTGTCTCCTTTTCCATTTTACTTCTTTTGCTTGGCGTACTTCCTGAATTTAACATGATTTTAGTTTCACTTCCGGTAAAAATAACTACACCTATTATCCACTCAGTGTTTCGTAGTAAACAGCCTCTTAATAGCATAGATTCTGCTGTGATTGCCTCCATGTCTTTGTCTGGATCACTCCATTTAAGAACACCAGAGTAAGAATATAGGTTGGCATGAGGAGGCTCACTTTCGATGCTAAATTGAGCTTCCATGCAATCTTCGACGGTTGCAATATAATTGGTGGATTGAATCGCACGTTTGATCTTTAAATTTGTTTCACCATCTAAATTCTGAGTCTCTACATAACATAACCCATCCTGTTCTGATGTTGATAGTACTACTATATCTGCTGGCACAGGATCATTACCTCTGAGATACATTAAATCTCCCACCTTTACGTCTTCCCATAATATTGGTTTCCATCTTTCGTCCATTGAAATCATTTTTTTCTCTTCAGGAATATTATATGCATTATTATTATCTTGATTCTCCATTTGAAACCTGTTCAATGTATTTTCTGCTTGAAGATAAGCCACGGGTATGATTGCTGGTCTCGAATCCTTTCTTTTTAACAAAGCGCAAAGGTTTCCCCATATGGTCTGTTTAGCCACTGGTATATTTACATTGATCCAATTTGATAGTAAATAAGTCCCAGCTTTATTAATTGATTTATCGGTTTGATGTCGTTTTGTATCTTCAAATGCATCTTTAGCACCCGTGAGTACCAAAATGGATGCCAATGGTAGTACAATTAGTGCAGGTGAGCTGGCCGCATTAAATATGGGAAACATTTGTAGGATAACCAAGAAGAGAAAATAAACATTGGCAACACCTCTAAATTGCTCGAATATATTTTTAGGTAGAAAGTTATACCATTTGTATTTAGAAGTCGTGATTTCATTTGAAGCGTATGAGTGTGTAGCATTGCCAGCAAGTTTATTGACATAAACGGTACGTGCACTGAGCCTTGTGTCACGGGGTTTCCTCCATCTACTTAACATTTGAAGTGTCTATAAAAACCAATAAAAAATAAAACAATAATAAAAGAAAGAATAAAAGGATTGGAATTGTTTTTTTTTTTATTCAACATTTTTTTAAGCTTTTTTTGGGGATGTTTCTTCGGTTAGATATATAGGTTCTTCTTTAGAATCATTATAGCAAAATGATTGGACGAGAATGAGTGGAAAGGGGTATCAAATATATATATACATGCGTTTTTAAAACATTGCGGAGCAGTGGCGTTGTTTAGGGATAAGAGATTTGCGAAGCTCAGTCCTTCTCACTTCCCAATCTTTATCAATTTCTTCATCAACCTCGGCTAATGCGGACCCTAAAACCTGGTGGACCAAGGTAGAATAGTTTAATGCTTTTACCGGAGGAATGTCTGGTGAAACGATAGTAGTGGTGGATGGAACTTGCCAAAAGTCGTGCTCAATACCATTGATATGATGCCCCATTGAATACGCATCAGGTGAATGTGGGGTATGGTCAGAATCAGAGGCACTTTCATCGTCATCTACCAGCAAATCCAATGTAGGTGTGCTCTCCATCTTTTTTCTATTTGTAAAGCTAAATACAATGGGTGACGAACCTCTAAAGAGAGAAGAAAGTCTTGAGCGAACTCGGCTAGGAGATGTTGGTCTCTCTATTTCCTGGATTATCGAAGTCGATATCTCCAATGGACGGCGTCTTTCATCCAGTGATTGCCGCTTGTTGATGAATGAATTTTTTGTTTTTCGGCTTGGAAACGATTGCATATGAGAAAAAAAAAGTTGGAATGGAGCAGTAAGAAAGAAAGAAGGTAAAGTTACAACCTCATGATCAGCTCTTCGATTATTTATATAAGAAAAAAAAAAGGGTTTTTTTCCTAAAATGGTTGAAGCAAACACAAGTGTGGATACAAACTTTTAACTATCTTTACGTCTGTTATTAAAATAGTAAATTTGACGTCATTTACAAGCATACTCGCTTAGAAATGTATTTCATCTAAAAAAATGGCACTTCATAAATTGATTAGGTTTAAACTATATAAATAATGCTTCTGTTTAGACATAGCACTTTTTGAATATACACAAATTTAAAACTCCTAAAATAAGAAGATTCTATTGGTAAATCAGAGATAAATAGTTAACTTTTTTGAAAACAAAAGGCTAACCCCCAAAATAGAAACATACTTTTTTTTTAGATATATAATGTTGATATCAATAAAGGCTTTCCAATGTCATAAGGTTTTAAAAAAACATATATAAAGACATACTTTGAAATTCGTATTTCACTTCCTTACTTTCTACTTTCTACTTTCGATATATTCTATTTTCTTTTCTTTTACAGAACAACCTCTACTTCTTAAGTTGATGAGTAATCAATATAAGCATAAAACAGTTCAACCTCCACCTCCACTTCCGCTACATGGCTTAGATAATAATATTATCTCGAGTCGTAAATCATATTTACCTCAGACTGGGCTCTCCCGAACTAAAGATATGTTATTGGACTTTGATTCTAGTTCTTCAGAGTCTGATCACGCACCTGCCTCACCTGATAGACTATCAATGGACGAACATCAGTTTTGGCAAGCACACGCTAGCACTACCATCATATGCCCACAGTCTATTCAGCAACCTATTACGTTTGTTTCTTATCCTATTCAAAAAACACAAAAGGTAACAACAACAGAAACGCGTCCTCTTTCGCTTTCATTGGCCGTTCAGGTGCAATCTATCTTGGGTTCTGTTTTAGAAGAAGTAGACGCAGAAATCGATAAAGAATGGGAAGAAAGTAGAAAAGCTTTGAACGAGCTATTGTTTACCTCTCACTCCAGCCATGTTTTCTAAAATAAGAAGTAATCCTAAACAAAAAATGACCAAAGCCACTTCACATACTCACTATTTATATACTATATTTAAGTGATCTTCTTAAGTACATATGCTCGCACATACACATATATGGACATGTATATATATATAGATATATATAATCGTTTTATCTCCTTTTCTTTACCATTTTATATTTATTTACTTTACCAAAGTTTATATTATTCTATCGTGCTATAGGTGTAAACAGCTATGTTGCACAATGCGCTGCTAATAAAATAATTAAATGACCTCATTCCCATAACTTTATTCAAATGCTGCCACAGTTAGAATATGACCCATATTTGATTAAAATTAGTATAAAGAGTTATAAATGAAAAAAAAAAAAAGAATAATATATGCATATATATTTATAAGGAAAAGAGAG
>VCJA01005172.1:49904-60177 GCA_024139275.1 Backusella macrospora
GTCAATAGTGCGATTATAGTTAATCACGCTATGTACCTCTACAGAAACCCAGGTTTTTTTTTACAGCAAAATTTACTTGTATTCTGATTCTTAAGGTATAGGCTGTTGTTTGTGAATTGTCGATTTTTTTTTTTTGTCAGTAGTAAGTTCTTATTTTTCATTAAGATTTTTAAGTCCAATAAATTAAAATAACATAGATATGTGAATTGTAACATATTTTTGTAATTATTATCGTAGAAAAAGAAAAAAAAAACTAATGTATTTCTTAATACGAATAGTATAATATAAAATAGAGGCAATAATCACCAGAAAAATATATAAAGTTATTGAAAATTGTCATAATATGACAATACTTAACATTTCATACTTTTTAATGAAATGTTCCCTCCATAAAATCAGGAAAAAAAAAAAATATATGGTTACTGAAAGCTTATTACCTATAATTGCACAATTTTACATAAATCACGTAAATGAATATCAACACATAAATATAAATATTTAAAATGTGTGCTAAAATACCAAATATGCTAAATGTAGGTAGACCAGTAAAAGCAAAGGTAAACATTGATCATAAAAATTAAAAGAGAGAAAAAGCATTATCCTAAAAATATCACTGTGATTAACTAATGTCTATCAAATTTAAAAATTTATGACAATAAAGTCTTTAATTGCCTTATCCTTTCTTTAAAAACTAGGCCTCACAATTTACTAAGTAAGTCTGATATGTTTTTGAATATTTGGTCATTTACCTTCGCCTTTAACTCCACATCTTTCTCCGACTCGTATTTACTTACGCTGATAGTATCAAATACACTATATAAATATTAAAACCAATAAGTAATATTACTTTATACAAGCAGATTATTTTTTGGTATGTACTGCAGTGATATTCTAATTTTCCAGTTTGACTGTATATAAAAAAAAGTTCATTTTCGAATTCAGACTCAACAGCGTCTTCAATCATATCAGCGTTTGTATTTTCATTTATTTCGAGAAATTTATCAATGGTTATGTTCTTTGACTCAAGTAATTCGAACTAGTTTCATAGCTTAATTATCGTTATTGGAATACGATACTAAGTTTTACTTCACAAGATAGTTTTTTTTTCTATGGGCAATTTATCAATAGCGTTACCTTGAACTCCACTAAATTCAATCTGAGACTTGAATGTTATGAAGGTTTCCTAAATAAATGATCATCACACAAATATAATTTCTGAATAGATACGACAGTTTTAATTTGAAGTTTTGGAAATATGGCAGGTATGCTTATAGAGATAAGTATTGATAATAATAAACTCCAAGGTGCTGTTAAATATATATATATATATTTATTTATGTATATGTATATAAGTAGCACATTTTTATTAAAACGAATGACATAATGAAGCTCTATAATGTCAAGAGCATATGTTCTATTAAAATAGTATTCTAAAAAATCTTTAGAATAGTCGATATTATTACTTTTCAAGTGTTCCTTTTTGGGACAACTAAAATAGCTTTATTTCATTAGTGTCGATTTAGTCTATCCATAATTGGTGTAAATAATACATTATTTTTTTATTTTTAACTATTTATAAGTGAAAAATGCTATAATACCTTCCATCACCCTCTTGTGTTTAAATACATATACTTTTGATCTATTACTTTTAGAAAGCTAACACTAACCTTTCAGCCCTGATATTAAAGTAGTGTAATGCATCTGTAGCAAACTTAATTTATCAAAATAATTTGGGTTAGAATTTTAATATAAAATCAGGTTAATGAAAAAACTGTTATAATTTCATTAAGTATCTGCATATGCGTATGTTTGTGTATCTATGTCTGTGCTCGTGCTTACTTATGTTGAAATTAATAAGTATCTCACTTTATTACTAGGAATTAACTTGTACAAAAATAAGTAATATCAGGTACTTTTTGTGTATATATATACAGCATTTTACTTGCATTACCTAAGTTTTTTTTTGTTACGTCGTTTTTTATACGTACTATTCCAGGTATAGAAAATGAACTTATCTAAAATAGAAAACAACGTTCTTCAATCCAATAAGCCGGCAAGGTATGACACCTGCTTATTGTATTTATCTGATGTCTAGATTTGGTATGAGGGTAGAAATCCTAGAAAAAGGATACAACGTTCTTTTAGGTAAAAACTGTTGGGGGTGGATAACCAAATTTGTGTAACATCAGCGTTCATAATTGACTAGGTTCATTCAAAACATGTAGAAAAAAAGTTTCACTTGATAATTAAGTGATAGACTTTGACATCTTCCTTTTAATAATAATAATAATAATAATAATAATATAGATCGGTTTATACTTATAAAGATAACGAAAGAAGTCTGAAACGATAAACAAATCAAAAGGAGATATATCTTTCAAATATGATATAAAGCACGAGGTAACTTAATACAATCAGATTTCACATGCCGATGTTGACCATCACATGGCAGTGATTTCATTTGAAGCACGGACTAATAGTTGACTTCAATCACATGAAATAATTAGTCTCTTATATAAAAAGACACAGGTTGTGAAATCAAATTTAGTTCGTTAAGAATTTCTTTTTATTTTAATTTCATAATAACGATGCCTAACTGGACTATCAACGTAAATCATAACATAATTAAATTGGTTCGATTCATATAACTTATATTTTCGTTATTATTACCCATATAGATTCCTCAGACTCCTACCGCCACTCTTGTTCTTGTCAAGAACATCTCTGAACAATCATCTGAAAAGACAGGTATTATAGTATATAAATCGTGGGTACGTATGAGAACTATGTGTAGTAACCAGTTTATTTATAAATAGTCAAAGAATTTTTCTTGTTCTGTGGAAAAATAAACGAATTTGAGTTGGTTAAGTAAGTGTAGAAAAAAAAGCTTATGGGGGGTTTTAAAAAGGATATGTATTGATATACGAAATTTATGTGTTTCAGGGATGATGATGGTGTTCATCAAGTTGCCTTGATCAATTTTGACCGTGAATCTGCTGCCAAGACTGCTACTCTTCTTAGCAATGGTATGATAAGGTAACAGACGCTTATAGAGCCATGAATTCTAACTATTATAATTATATAGCTTTGATTGACGAATGCCATATTATTGCTACACCCTACTTTGATGCCATTACCATTGAGGAAAAAGAAGAGCAGGCTGCTGAAAGTGAGGCAAACGCTACTAATCAGGAATCTAAGCCGAAATCTCGTATTGTTGCCGAAATTTTGGCCAACGGTTACATTCTTCAAGATCAGGTTGTTGCCACAGGATTAGAGTATGATAGCAAATATAGTCTTAGCTCTCGCTTAACTGGATATCTCACCACTCTCCAAAGCAATGTTAAGCAGATTGATGAAAAGTATCGTATCTGGGATAAGGCTGTCGAAATTGATAACAAGTACA
Organism: Backusella macrospora; assembly: GCA_024139275.1. NCBI lineage: Eukaryota > Fungi > Mucoromycota > Mucoromycetes > Mucorales > Backusellaceae > Backusella > Backusella macrospora. Next base: position 53,311 of record VCJA01005172.1, read on the forward strand.
AGATCCAAGAAAAGGTTCAGAATGCTGCTCAGTCCGCTCAAAGTACTGCCAGCGCTGCTCTCCAGTCTCCTACTGGACAAAAGGTTCAGGGAATTGCCTCCCAAACTTTTTCTCAGATTGCTGCTGTTCACTATGAAGCTAAGAAAATTCAAACTGAAAGAGCCGCTAATGCTGCTTAAGGATGCTATATTTTATCTTATGTAGTTGTTATCTTCCGAATTTAGCGTTGCATAAAAAAAACTTTATTTGCTAGAAAATAAAACAAAAATATACCATTCTCTTAAACCACAATTTATTTTACATTCAATGAATACTTCATCCTATATGTCTTAAAATAGTGTATATAATATTTGTTCAAAATATAAATATTTGTTTATTTTAACTTCACACTCTTCAAAAATCATATGAATATGCCAAAAAGTTTAATAACTTGTTTTGAAATTACATTGTCATAAATAAGGTTCAAAAGTTTGATCGTGACACACTCTTGTCACAATCACATGAAAGTGTTTTTATTTTTATTATCGATAAATCTGAGGATTTACACGAAAACCTGTTTTAATTAAAGAGTACCAACTGGTGTATGATAAAAATAAAACAGGCACTAAACTAATAATAATAACGATATATAAAAGCTACTTTAAAATGATTTTAAAATAAACCCTATTTTTAAGATAATTCTGGTTATTTCTTTGAATCAAAGATTTTTAGTTCGATTATAATATTTTTCGGTGATATTAATAGTAGTAAAATGAGTAATTATAGTCTATATAAATAGTTAAATTTAAATAGGATAATTTGTGAAATAGGAAAAGCTTGACACACCTCGTTTTGATTACCAAATATATATATACTCTGGAACTTTAAGGGTTTATCGCTGTTGCTACTGAGAGATTACGTGTTATAAAACTAGTTTTGAGATTATTTTCAACTTTAATTTGGAGTAAATAGTTTCACTTTGTTATGGCTTTTGTATTGTATTGTAACCAATTTAATAATTATTTTGATCACTATATAGAATTATAGATACATAAACGTTTTATTGATCAGCTAAATAAATAAGTACAGGTAATAAAAAAGCTCTATATTTGCATAGAAATTATATAAACCATGCGCTAAATATAAGTGGTATTTTCCTTATGTATATTGGCTTTTATTTTCTATTTTAATTTAATATTGATATATAATATTTGATAGCAACATAGTAAAAGCTTATATTTAATGGCGTCATCTTTTTCAAGTTACTTTTACCTGAAATAATTCAACTCAGGCGCGTAAAGTGATCAAAATAATTTTTTTTAAAAATATATGACCCAATAAATGTAATTTTTAAAACTTTGAAGCAATATCAAATAGTATTGCTTACTTACTCTTATATATTAAAAAACACTTATATAGTAGTTGATATATTATGCTTAGATAGTGGAATATAATTCAAAATTTTAGTAGATTATATACATTGACATGTGATTTTTATTTACAGTATATTCTAAAGCTACCAAAGCATTGTTAACCCGCCAAAAATAACCTTTTATCAGTTTAATATCGTCATATTCTGTTACTCTATTATAAGAAGCAATCCCAATTCCTTTATGCATTATAAAATGTATGACATAATTATATACATATTCTTGCAGCAGCTATTGGTGTGTTTGATTAAATTGGATATATTTTGCAGTTATAAATATATTTTTTTGTTTTTGTTTTTATATAAAGTTATAAATATAATGGCTACACATCGTGTCCAAAACAGGGAGAGAGCTCTTAGGGCTTGTTACTTTTTGTTTTGTTTTTTGTTGTTAAAATCTTTTTAAGAGAACTATGTTATAAAATTGACAGTGACAGTAACATTATCTTTCTTTCTATTTATTTTATTTTGATCTAACTAAATTGAATACATGTTCATCAGCATCATTCTATTGGATGACAAAACTCTGTTTATAAATCCATTTCGCCAAATGACTGTCCTTTATATTTGGTACAGCCACTAAATATAGCTCATGTTGATAACTTTCAAGTTTATACAATGTGTTAAAGATACTATATACTTTTATTTTCTATATTATACTCTTATTTTTCCATGTATTTGTGGTGTATAAAGAGTTACATTTGTGATAATGACTTAAAATAAAGAAAAACGTGGCTAGTTAACTATTCATAGACGTGGTAGATAAAAGTAAGCTTTAATTTCATGCTTCATTTTGTGAAACAATACCACCAGTCATTTTCAAAATGATAGTCTTATTGTGAGTACTGTTTTAAGCTATACATTGAGTATATATATTGTAAAAGGAGAATTACATGGATAAACTTGCTCTCTCTCTATATATACACTATATCGAAACTTTATGCAGTAAACATAATCCATATATATATATTACAAAAAAATAGATAATATGTATTATTACAATTATTCTAATAGCATTCATATAATGAGAAAATTACTTAAGGCAATGTTTTTAATATAATTTAATTTCTTGAAATTGTTTATATCCAATCCTGTTGCAATAAGTGTTTCAATACACGTAAGTTTAATTAAGACTTTATCTTTTTTATCATAACGAAGTGTTTTGTTTCAAAATTTGCTTACATTTCAAAGTTATTAATAATGATTTATTAATCATTATATATTATAATGGGCTGTTGTTTAAATTTGATTTATATATCATGGTAGACTTTTTTTTTAAGTAAAAAAAAATAAATATATTTTAAGATAATAAATTTTACAACTTTTGGGATAGCTAAAGAAAAATAGATCATGAATTATATGACTTAATTTTGCTGTAAATAAAACTGTGTCATCTTGGGAGAAAAGCAAGCAAGTAGCTTAAAATAAAAATGGCGGGCTATTTATTCATGTATTTAGAAAGGAATGCTTCTGTTTTCTCAGGATTAGGTGCAGCAGATGATCTTTTTTATTTTATTTTATTTAACTTTTAAGGGCACCTGTAGCTTATTTGTCAAGTTTTTTTTATTTTTTTTATTGTTGATAGTGTACCTACATTTCCGTTTCACTTATTGCATGCGTCCGCATATCATGAGATTTCCGAGATTCAAATCTGTCAAATGACTTTTCCAAAAGCGTCAAATGTATTTAACCGCAGAGGTCACTGATAAACTTGAGAATAATCATGAATAATTACTTGCCATTTATACACTTTATTAGATAATGAAGAAGCAATTTATAATTCTCATGATTTTTAATGCAAATTAAAACTATGAATATGTTATTGCACTTGTTTTTATATAGAAGTTTAGGATTGAGTAGTAGAATACTCGCTCTTCCCCAGAATTTGAATATGAAACTTTTATGTTTACTTAATCATATAAAGTAAGTATAAAAAAAATGAATAACAAATCCATCCAGAATATTTGACAAGGTATAAAAAAAGATTTAAAGGACTAAATTACATTCATATGTGATAAAACATAGCTATATTTCTTTATCACTTTATATTTATTATTTGATTCAATTGACTCTGTATTGAAGCATATATTATTTTGATAAAGATATATTTTAAAGGGTATAAGTTTAGAATTCATGGCATTTAATATTTGAATTATATCTACCACTTTTTATTTTAAACAATAAACTCGACTAAATAAATGTGATAAATATTAAAATGGAGGATACCATTTAAAAGACGTAGTCTGCCCATATAATATCACATAAAAGCAGTAATAATGTCACTCAATTCTCTGGAAATATATTTGTAAAAATGGAAAGCATATATTTATATACGGCTAACACCTTACGGTAAATAAATAATGAGAGTTCAAAAGTTCGAATAGTTAATAAAATATAATATGTATTTATGATTTGATTATCTAAATCATTTACGGTCTTATGAGCGTACATCTTAAAATTATTAGAACATTTAAAAACACTCTGATTTCGAGTAGTAATATGAAATTTCCAACAATATATACAAACAATAATTGTTAAAATAAATGATTAAAAGGGTGGGATATCATATGATTTAATTATAGCTACTATTGCTTTTGATTAGGAGCAGAGTGATACTAGAAAGCCAAGAAAAAAACAATGTACCTGTTACACCTAATCTCAGGTTTTGAAATGATTGTTTTAAATACGATGGTATATAATAAATCGATCAATTTTTTTTTAGGATAAAATAGTCAACCTATCATTATATTAAAAAAATATGAAAGCGCGTTGCACTTTTTTTTTTTTGTTCAAATTAATATATACTAAATTGAGTTACATTTAAATTTGACTTTTGATTGTTTGCAAATCTAAAAAAAATAAAAAAAAGGTGAGGGTATTACTTACAGAGTTATGTATTTGAGTTTATCAATAGACTTGCTCTTATTTTGATGCTTTATATTAAGCTCACTCTATCATTTCTTTTATATTTCGATATAGGAATATTACGCGGGAAAACTTTCCATAATGACACATCTACTTTTGGAAAACGAAAAACTATCCATTTATAAACATTATAAGACCTCGTTTTGTAAATGCTATACATACTAAGTGTAACATAAAACAAATCTTGGTTTTTCTATCTTGGTTTTCGGTATATCAATTTAAAAAAGCCATCTGTTGATCTATATTAGGGCAATGTTTTTATTGAACTACTGATAAATCACGTACAATATATGGATAGAGGTAAGTAAGAAATTTTATATAGACCTTGACTTGCATTTATAATAGGACATGTGTTCGCTTTATTGTTTTAATAAAAAAATTAGACTCTATTTAACATCACAAAAAAAAATACAAGGGGAAAGAGAAGCAATGTGGTATATGTTAATAGCATAAGGTAAATGTAACGATAGTGGTATATCACAATAATAATAACAATCTAATAAGAGCATAAACTATTGATAAATGTCATATTGAATAAATTCATCTTCAGGCAAACAACTGCTATATTGAATAATATCATCACAAGGAAAACAGCTATCATATGGAATAAGTTCATCTTCAATCCAAAAAATATCTTTGTAGTCTGAGTTAATTGCAGATGGTTGCGCTGGTTCGTAAAAAATGGGATCCATCCAAGTGGAATCACTCATACCGTAATAATAACTATTGCAGTTATTAAATTCATTTGGGTCAAACGTCATAGGACAATGAGCCTGCTTAGCAATGGAGTCATTTTTAACGTCAATTGTTCTGATCTCAGATTGAATACCCGGTTCTTGAAGGCCATAGAGAAGGTTCTGTTCCGGTGTGTTATATTTCTCTATGTTCCTCATAATTTCCGGATCAGAAAACATGGCATCTATTAAATCAGATGCGTATGTCTTTTCAAACTCATCACCAATTAGTAGAACTGGAGTTGTTTCAAGAAAGTTATTTTTGACCGGCTGCTTATATTCAATTTCGACAGCACTGTCATTTCCATCTTCACCTGGAGCATCAGGGTTAGTCGGTTTGCGACGTTTTCCGGGTTTGGGCCGAGGTCTTTGAGGACTCTTACGGCTGCTATCCGGTCGACCCACGCGAAAGACGAAGCTTTTTTGTTCTGTTTTTGGAGGTGGCATCACCAACGATCGGCCATGTGACAAGTTTCTAATTCTTGGTGCTGTAGTTTTGGATTTAGTTTTTTTGTCTTTAAAACCAGAACATCTGCTGATTTGAATGTTTTGTGCCTCATTATTAAGGGTGGCATCATCATCAATATCGGAATTTGAAGTCGAGTTAGAATCCATAACAAGCTCAAAATTTGACATTATACGGCCATGATTTCCAGTGTGTGAGAGGTTATCAACAAAGACTTTTTCCGTGTTAATCTGAAGCATCCAGTAACATCCGCGCCCTGGATTAGATTTGGTTGGTTTTCGTTCAGTTTTCATAAACCATTGCCTCTTGAGAGATAGATTATGGCGAACAGAATTCTAAAATAGATTGAATGTGAGTATATATTTATATCTTTACTTGAGTAAAGAAATTCATAGGTATTTACCTGCCAGCCTTTATCTTGAAGTTTATAAAACGGGTAATTCTCTGCTATCCAGCTATAAATATCATTCAAGGTCAATCTTCCAGTCTTACTAGATAATATGGCATGGGCAATCATGGTGGCATATGAATAGGGAGGTTTTTCATAACGATTGGAAGGATTCCACCAAGGGCGAATTTCAGTAGGCCAAGTACTTCTTGTTTTAGCAGGGCAAGAATCTGTATTGTCTTCTTCATCGAGTGGACAGCCAAAAGATTCCATTTTAAAGCGAAAATCCACTGACTTTCCTTTAACAGCAGGTACTTTATTTGATATTATAGTGCTATCTTGAAATGTCTCGCATATAATCGATAGACCATTATCAAATGAATCAAGTTGATAGTCAGATGAAAAAGGCATAAAAAAAAATATACAAAAGACGAAAGTAAAGTGAGAAGGAAAAGGCTTTGCAAATTCCAAGACATTTATATATTAATTTTAAAAAAATGATGTTATTTTTAAGTATGACAAACGGCTAGGACCGCATTTTTAGTTCACTACCATTTCTAAAAATCAATCTGCGTCTCCATTGCGCATGACTTTTTTTTTATGAACGAAAACCTCCCATTCATCATCAAACTGTAAAACCGAAATATAGCTAAATCAAAATGGGATGACCATGGGAGCCTAAGCCAAATCAAAGCTCATCATCTATTGTTTCAGTTGTAAAAAATATGATAGCCCTTTACTAAATATATTCTTCCTGTAAACAAAGGTAATATTAAGGGAGTACTGCGATTTTATTTACCTTTATTTACGCTCTCTGGGCGTGTGCCTGTATACACATATTTTGTTTCACAGAAAGGCAATCTTATTCTCTTCCTAAAGAAGATTTGTGCATCATAAAAAAAAACCGCCTTTTTTAAAAAATGTCTTTTTTTTTTTTTTTTTTTTC
>VCJA01005179.1:4313-16777 GCA_024139275.1 Backusella macrospora
TGACTATGACGTTGTTGCATCAAAATATAAGCATCTATACCCTTTCCATAAAGGAGATATTGCAATACATACAAAATTTTCTCCAGAAAATGATATAATCTTTAGCTGTTTTCTCAAGTAAAATTAAAGACAACTAACTTATAAAGCTGCATTAATACTTTTTTTTTCAGAACTATTATAATAAACTCTATAGTTCCTTATTTTATATGTACCTTTAGATCTTGTCATTCAAAAACGTATATTTTAAAATCACTATCATTACGGTCTATAAAAAACATGTTTCTCAGAGGGGAACAATATATATGAATGGAAAGAGATGGTAGAAAAATATAGTATATCTTAATTCCAAATTTAGTAACTGTTTTAAAGACTGGTTTTCTTTTTTTTTTATCAATCTTTGATGAAAGCAACAAAAACATGGAAATCAAAAGGAACTTAAAAATACACTTCAAGATCTGTGCAACTCAATGTCTGGTGTTCTATATTTTCATTAAAAAAGAAAGAGAGAGAGAGAGAAAAAAGGGGGTTTATCTCTCCAGTTTATCTCTCCATCACTTCAATTATACTGTTCCCCTGATATAGTTGAGTTGAAACTACGATAGTATATTCTGTGTTGTAAATCATTTACTCTTAATAACAGTTCATATACATATTTAGAAATCAAACCTTGAACTTGAATAATTCATGATTTTGTGCCTTTATAAATAATAAAACAGATACAGAAATAAAATAAAACGAAGAGTTTCTTTATAGGAGAGATAGTACGAGGAAATACCCACCATTGTGACACTGTCCCCTAAACTATTCTGGACTCAAGTGTGCTTCTTTTTTTTTTCTGTAGATATTATATTATTCGATTATTATCCTGGGAGGTGGGTTTATCAAGACAAAGCATCTTCTTTTTTTTATTTATTTGTCTTTACTAAGCTCAAATAAAAAGAAAAGAAAAAGAAAATATTTAAACCATTAGCTTTATGTAAGCTACTAGTTTCCATTCAGAATATAGCAAAAAGATAATACAGCTCTATTTGAATTAAACAAAGTAAGATTGTTAAGAGAATTAAATTTATTCGAGCTTGACATGCTCTATAATAAGTAAAAATAAAAAATAATATACATGTAATCTTTCGAAATACAGCTCTCAATGACTTATTCTTTAAACTACGCTGAAAAGCTTGATTATAATTTACAATTATTTGTAACTAATATTCTATTATCAGTTTGTGACACTTGTAATTGTATAGAGTTTGGACTTCTTTTCTATTACCCTCATTGATTCTGAGTCCCTTTTTCCTAGATGTGATAGTGTTGATTTGTCCGATATCTCTTTCGTAATTATATTGGTTCGATCCAGACCATTTTCGATTAATTCTACTGACCTGACATACACATCTAGAGACTTTTCTTTCAATTTAGGAAATTTTCTTTGCGAATAAACAATAAACAATATTTTTAGCATGGTTTCTATGTACTTTTTTTCCTTTGGAACTATTTGATTTAATTTTTATTTATGTAATGATGCTTATATTCTTTTTTAACTTTTTTTTTTTTCTTGTACTTTGAAATACTTAAAAAAAATCTTAAGGTTTGAAAATACATATAATATAATTAAACTAAGATTGGTGAGAGAGGAATTCTTGATAGTGCTTATCAAGTTTCTCGAAATAAGAGATGTTGGTTTTAACAAAATAGATACCTTCTTGGACTCATTCTTCATTGATCAAGCTATTTCTTTCAGATTCACACTTATTTACTTCATTTTTTAAGGTATTCATGTAACTGACAGGATCACCAAACAAGCAAAACATACGATTCACTTTTTTTTTTCTTTCTTCATCGACAACTACATCTAATACATCTGCCTTTTCACATGGTTTTTGATCGAAACACGTATTTCTTTATCAATTATTGAACTAAAAATATCTTCTACTTCTAAAAGGTTGTAGCTGCAGTGTTATCAATGATATTCAGCTTGCATATTATTATTAACTTATAGATAATTTTGCATTTAGTTTTGAAATTGACTTTGATCAAGGGCCTGTTGGTTTTTCTTTTCTTATTTTCAGGTACACCATCTTCATTTTTAATTAAGCGAGTAGGAACCAGAGTGATTTAACGTATAATATTTTACTATTTCATTATAGGTATTTGATTGTGTTTGTATGAGTAAGAATTTAGCATGCTTATTCAGAGAATTTGTCACAAAGTGATCACACTTTAATTCATATTTTATAATAGTAATATAAGGTCCATTAGTGTAGTTAAAAGCCTCACAAAAGAGAAATAAAAGGAAAATATTTTATTTTGAAAATATATATTGTTCTGGGAATGTAAATTATTTTCTTTCCTTTGCCCTGTTCGTTACTTGCGTTTTGATGAGTATTTAGTGTCCCTAAACGGAGTTTAGAAAGTTGCATATTTAAAAAGTCGAAATCAAAAAAAAAAAAACGCTTCTTTTCCTTTAAAAATAAACCTTCTAGATAAGAAAAAGCTATTCTGGATTAAAGGTAAATCTTGTTTAATTATGATATGTAATATGTTTCATAAATTCAAGCTAAAATATTTTTCTTTTTGTAGCTTTCATTTGAGTAAAGCAAACTAATTAAGGGACGTTTCTTTGATATTATTCAAAACTAGCAACCACATTGTTATTAGATGTCATCATTTTAGAATATCATAGCAATATAAGGTATTTACACATTATTTAGCTTTAAAGAACATTATAGTAATCAAATATATTTTATAAATCAGGACATCATTGCTGTTAAAGTGTCATGAAATTTAGAGGGATCATCTTATCATTACAACGCTTCTATTTGATAAGGACTAATGCTCAAAAAAGTTGTTTAGTCTAGTTTTTTTTTAAACTAATAAAATAACAATTAAATAAAATGTAATTCTCATAAATTATGTAATACTGACCAGTATAAGTGAGAGTAAAAGTGCTAGTGATAAATATAGGTTCATGTCTGTAATACATGAAATACGGCCGTTTTTTGTAATTCTCGATATGATGATTTTTTTTGCAAACAACTTTTACAACAAAAAACATAAATATTTGTCAACAAAAAACTTTAATTTTCTTCTAGCTGTGTAGTAATAGACTCATAAGATATCAAAAATACAAAAAAGAATATAAAGAGCAATATATATTAAAAAAGCCTTTAGGATTATGAAAAAAAAAACATTTTTCTTTCTTTCTTTTTTCTTTCTTTTAAAATACTATTGCTTTTCCATGTCTTATCAATCCAGTGATTCCTCTAACCAAAATATGATTCTATATCCTTTGAAAGAACTTTCCAAAAAGCACGATCGATTTTCTCCAACTGCTATTATTTAACTTACTGATGTTCACATAGAAACTCAGAATACCGAACACAAGCTAAACGAGCTGAAGTAAATGAACCAAGAGCTTGTAAAAGAAAATTGATCCATAAAAAAGAACCAATTTCTCTTCGTGAATTTGTAGCAAAGAAGTATACTGAAACTGCTCAGAAGATTGGACCTTTCTCTGGTGATCTCTTCCCGGTTCGTATTGTACCGCAGAAAGTAGTTGGATATTCTTGAGAGAACCGTGAGGTAAGAAAAGTACAGTTTAACTGGAAGCATGTTGATGAGATCTTCCTCAAAGCAGAAATAGATCCTCGGTATAGTGAAGTCACAGGCTATGAGAGAGAGCCTGTCGCCTTGTTTTCCAGAACATTTACTGATGAGGCAAAAGATAAATTCAGTGCCACGGCCAGTTCCTCTTTTGGTACATCGAGTACAGCGCATCGAAAACTACAGTGTTGAAACGAGCTACACGAGCGAGGTGAGGAAGAGAACTTTTTTACACCCAAGCATAACAACAGCATTTCAAAATTAAACAATGAACACACCGAATATATTTTTGATCTATTCGCTAAAGAGCCAACAATAAGTGTTGAAGATACAACTAAGATGCTTTGTGAGATATTTTCAGATTTACAAATTAGTAGTAGATCTGTCAACACACATGAAAAAATAAGTGCGTTTGAGCTATAAAAATATTGAATATCGAAACTACCGCCATGATGATGATGCTACCATTCAAGAGAGATTTGACACAATTTCGCCTTGGGTCGAACAAAAGATAGACTTCATGTATGAGTGTATCTTTATTGATGAGTCTGGGTTCAATCGCAGTATGCACAGGTCAAAGGGTTGGTCGCCTATCAAAACGTGAAATCATAGTTACTACAGCCAAGAAAAGAAATCCAGATCAAAAGGTGGAAAAAGGAACAGCAAACGATTTTTTGGAGTTTTCAGAGCAAATTTTGACTATTCTGAATATGGAAGGTCTTCATGATAACTAAAAATATCTTGTATTGGACAACTGTTCCATCCATAAATCAACAGACTTAAAGTCGTGGGTTGAAGAGCATGGACACAAAGCTCTTTTTTTGCCTCTTTGGTCTCCTTTTTGAACCCTATCGAAGAATATTGGGCCGAGCTTAAGTTTAACGTCAACACTGATCCAACCTTAGTTATACTCCAATGTCCCAAATTTACTTTTATTTGTTCACCTAAAAATTGAGTCTTTTACTTAATTAGAAATAAATCAGCCTTCTTCTCCTTCCTGGAATTTTTATAATTGTCTTAATTTTGTAACTTTAGTTTTAAGTTGCTTGTACATATAGAAATTATATTTTTACAGAGAGAATTACATAGCTTATACTGAACATAGCTGTTGTTACCCAGTAAAAAGTTATTGCATACTACCTTTTTATTTTAATTGATTATAGCAGGAACTACCTCCCCAGGATTATCAATTCCCGCTCTACCTTTCTAAACTCGATCCCAGCCAATATTACAGTACCTATCGACGGAATTTACTTTAACCGAAGAAAAGCAAGGATAGAGCGCCGGGTGTGCAACCATGAACCAAAAAAGTCGTTTTAAAAAAAACAGAAAGTTGATTCAGCCTATTTGGCCATGTCTTTGCTTTCTTTGGTTGTAAATATTTTATATTTTTCTGGATTAGTCCAGCTCAGTTTTTTTACCTTGGTTTCATTCAAACCAGATATTATTACTTCACTAAGAACACGCTCACGTCTGTTGTATTTACTCTGTCATGTGTCTGCCTCATTCATGTCTGATTTACCTTTACATCATGCCTTTCTTCAGTTATTCATCGTCTACAGCACATTATTATGCGGTGGATTAGGTAAGCAAATAAAATACAGCAACGATATATGATTACTTGTTAAAAACAATAACAATAAAAATAGAGTATCCATGGATGAAATGGACTTTGGTTCTCGTTCAACTTCCTACGATTTTGTTTGAATTTCTCTTATTTTTTAAGAACTTTGCTGAAAAGAAACAAGTCGAACAGTCACTTGATCAAATCAATGTACAACTCGTGCTACCAAACTTATTCAGGTAGGTACAAACTAAATAAAACAATAAAATAAAATGGTTAAATAATAAGAAATTATTATTTAGTTTGAAGTGGCTAAAGTGCTTATTGAATCCTGTATGGAAGCCAAAACAAATCAAGAAACATAAAGACAGTGAGTTACAGAATATTTCTAATTAGTTATATTTATTTCACTCCGTTTATTTATTTACTAATTTACATTTTATAAAGTTTCTTATGTAACAGAAAGAGAAATGCAAGAAGCATATGAACATGGTGGCGATAAAGAATTGAAAAGGTTAACATTGGATGTGATTACTAGTAATATTCCGTCTGGTGGATTAAAGCCTGTATTGGTAAGTTAAAAATACAATACTACTATAGAGTATGTAAATAGAGGTCTAAATAAATGGTTTATAAAATAAAAATTTTAGGTACATTTACCTGGTGGATCTTGGACAATGGGAACAAAAGATCCTTTTTATCCTTATCAAAAGCTGCTAGTACAAGAGGAAGACTGGGTAAATTACTTAAAAGAATAAAGAAAAGAAAAAAAAAGAACTATACATTCCATGAAATTCCAACTCGTTTAAATAGGTGATTGTTAATGCCAACTATCGTTTAGCACCATCAAACGCTTACCCTACACACTTACTAGATTGTAAGCGCGCTCTTCGTTGGGTAAAGCAGAACATTGAAAAATATGGTGGCGATAGTAAGCGCATTGTTATCGCTGGTGATTCGGCAGGTGGGCATTTGGCAGGATTGATTGCTTTTACAGCCAACCAACCTGAATATCAACCCGGTATATTTTATTTTTATTTTCTAAAATTAAATATATAAAAATGAAGCTAACTTTATATTTAATTAGGTTTTGAAGATATCGATACTTCAGTACAAGGATTTATTAGCTTTAATGGTGTATTGAGCCTTGAGTCAGACCCAGATCGCACCCAATTCTTTTCAAGTGTTGTCAGCAAACAGCCAGTAATAGATTATGATTTTATCAGAAAGCACTCCCCTATCAATCTTATTAATGATACACCTGCTCTTGTATTTTCAGGCTTGAAAGATAGAATTGTTGATTGTAGTGTGGCAAAGGATTTTAAAGCAGAATCTGATGTGAAAGGTAAATCTGGTCTAGTTAAATCCATACCCTTTAAAAAGAAGAAAAAAGCTAATAATTATTTATATAGGTGGTAACTGCCAGCTAGTATTGCTTCCGGTAAGTTTAATTATATTATCACAAAGTAGCTTATTTGTTTAATTTTGATATTGATATTGATATTGGTATTTATTTAGTATGCACATCATTGCTTTTACCTTTTCTGGTCACCTCGTTCAATATATACAGCTAAACTGATACAAGCTTGGTGCAAAAACTTAACTTGGGATAAATAAAAGCCTGTTTTTAAAAAAAGAATATATGTACATAAATAACTGAGCGCTATGATCTATTCGATTCTATAGTCTTTTTATTTACGATAGGTTATTTTTTTTGTCTTTTTTTTGAAAAAAATGTTAGCAGAACATTTTTATATACATATTTATAGGTACATGAATCCAACTAATTGGAATACACTATTAGATGGTGATGATTTTATTTTAGATTATTTAAGTAAAACAATGCTGCTTTTTTTTTCTTATTAATTTTTAAACTTGCTATTGGACATTAAGAGGAACATAAGTTACATTATAGGCACAGGTGGTATTTTGGCAGAGACACTGCCCAGCAATAGGATCCCACCAAGCACCATCACAATTATCTGGTACTAAGTAGCGGTCAGACAAAGCAGCACTAGGGGTGGGTGTATCAACTGTAGGTGCAGTAGTTGGGCAGTTGAAGCAAGTAGCCCAATTGGTAGTATCAAAATTACAGTAATTCAATAGATTATTCTGAGCAATTCCACCGGTGATGGTGATACTCTCTAATCCGTTACAAATTTCTTTACCTACATTTGGGACACCGCATCTCATGTAGTCTTGCTGAGCTAACTGGCTGGCTGGAACTGGATTTTTCATCTAATAATAGCAATAAGTGAATGAATGGCCAGTACAATCCAAAGAAAAACATCAATTTATTTTTATGAAGTATACCCATTTCAATAGCTGCTCGTTGCTAACAAACCAAACATCGGGCTTAGATGAAATAGATTTAATAAAGTTGACCACACCTTCTCTCTGAGCAGAAGGATCAGCAGTCCCTGCATAAGCTGTTAAATGGGCTATATAATTCGAATAGTTATATGTAAAACACATGTAACTCAGATTTAATTATGTTTAACACTTCAAAGCTTACTGGGGTGAACATAAATACCAAATGGTTGTCTGTTACCATTATAATGTCTATCAAAATTTGTATTTGACCAGTTGGTTACATCAGATACAGAACCAGCAAGATATACATCCATTAACTGGGCAGTTCCACCAGAGTCCTGTACTGCATACATTGGGACCTCCCATACGCCAGGTAATTTTGAAGAACCACAAACACCATTCCAGCAATCATTAGCTAAGCCATTATCTAAAGTGTATGGCCTATATATATATATGATTGAATCCATCTTTTCATTTAGAAATGGTACTACTTTTTTTTTTTTACTTTATTACCAATAACAATCATCAACAACTGCTGTGGCTGAAGAATCATAAAGGAATCCTTGTTTGGAAATTTCGTTTAAAGTATTTGAAGTATAATTCACTATAAAAATATTAATTAAAAGACTTTAGTGTGCTTTTTTTCCCCTATATATATATATATATTTAACTTACAAAATGGAGCTCTAAATCCTTTAATTTTACCCAGTGGAACTCCTCCGTATTGGTATAGCATAGAACGAGCAGCTGTTATCTCTCTTTTGACAGAATTAATAATACATATATATTGGTTTAATCATTATAATCAAATAGAGATACTTACTGTGCTGAAGGGTCACCAACATGTGTGAATGTATGGCTTTTTTATTTTTTGGTAGCAAGATGAAAAAATAAGGTGAGAATTAATGAAGTTAAATATATGCATCTATATCAACTCACTCTGCCACTTCATTTCCTTTTGAATACCACTCCTGTACCAATGCGAAATTTGTGTAAAGCATTGAAACATACCAAGAGCCCTAGATTAAAACTAAACGATAAATATGGTGTATTTGAATCTCTTCATTATACTAATAATATACTTTTGCAGGACAGCCATTGGGATTTCTTTTTTTGATTATATAATTTTTTTAAAAAAAAACTAACAGTTTATATATAGCATACGATATGTATATATAAAATAAAAATAAAACTACTTACGTGACGTTTAATAATTCATACGCAGTGCCTAATAGATCTGGCTGAATAGAATCATCAAAGGTGACGGTAACAAATTGAGGCACATCCTTTGGCGATAATCCACCTGGAGGTGAGGTGGAAGGACAAAGACAATTTGGTAATTTACAAGTAGTAGGATCACATGATGTTAATGCTCCCGTTGCAATAGTAGTATTTTGTCCTAATGTAGATGCTACTAATAAAGCAATTGCACTAATACTAAGTAATTTCATGTTTAAAAAAAAAAATCAACAAAATGAGAAATTACGGAAAGATGAACGAGAAAAAAAGTGATGTTCATGACATGATTTATATATATGTATGTATATTATTCATGCTTCTATTTTTATTTAAAACTTTATTTATCCAAGACCAATTTCTCTCTTCTTTCCACGTATTTTAAATTTGTGTCAAATTTAATTGTATAAATAGAACATGAAAACTAAAAATGGTAAAATTACTGATATTCTAGATGAATAAATTATTATCAACTCCAATAAATTACACCTATTTTTTATTTATTTATTTATTATTATTACTATTACTACTACTATTTCTCAAAATCAAAGTATCGAAGTAATACATATTGATACCATATTACTTGACATCTAGAATAAATATTATTTACGTATAAATTTTGTAGTATTTTTAGATTTCAAATAAAGTGAAAATTACCATATTTGCCACAGTTTACTTTAAAGATCTCCATTGTGTCAGGGTTGCCAATTATATCATTTCAAACCCGAAAATACAAGGGCAAAGTACGTATTCTAGAAGAAGTTGGATAATAAATGAACCTTTTAACTTGTAAAATATACTATATAGCAATGTATAATAATTTATGTTACTGATCTGGTTTAAGATTTGAAACAGCACTGTTTAGATATTTAAATACAAAAGATATATTTTGTTTTCTGGCTGATAAAACTCTTCTTTTATCGAGCAAAAAAAACTCTATATCTAAAGTAGCGTTAGATATATCTGAGAAAAGTTTTTTTTTTTAGAGTGAGTTTAAATATATGTCAGTTTCAGAATACGGCATTTTCTTCCTTAGCATATCTGGTGTAGAGTAGTAGTAACAGTAGTTAATAGAGAGATTACCAACTACCTACTATAGGTAGCACTATTTCAGTACTTACTTCAGTAAATATTCAATTTTTATGATTCAATTGAGAATATGCAACTCAAAATTGGAAATACATGTTTTCATATATACATATATACATATATACAAATATACTTGGATTTTCATGTCACTTTATAAAGTATATTTGATTACTAAGTCTGCATCTGTAATCGAATGCGATTTATAGAAAAGGCCACATACTAAATAACTGACATATTATTTAAAGTATTTTATCTTATACAAGACCGTAAAGAAATGCTTGAAAAATCAAAAACCACTACAATAAGCGCATTGTCTCTTCATTGATAACAACTGATAATGGTATTTCGCAGCACAGTAATATGGTTATTTTTAGTGCTCTTGAAAGATCGATTTCTTCAGTAAACCATCCATAAATTTCATTCGAGACTCTTTCACGTTTAACTTCAGATAGCCAATTAGTCTTCCTTATTCGTTTACGACTTTTATTTAATTCGTATTCCTTAAACATCGACTCTTCTCTCTATGGAATTATACACTTATTGTTAGAAGAACCAGTTATAGTTCACATGTTATTATTATTATACTATCATTTTTTTCTTTTGCAAATCTGTAGTTACAATTTATCAACACTTTGAGAATACATCTCTCATGTTGAATACAATAAAAGAGCTCTCTGGAAATCCAGAGAGATTGACAAGTTTTGTTGAGCCATTTTATCAAGTTTTACTATGGAAGCTCTACCTCTTGAAGTTTTCTACCTGTAATTCAATAGACCAGAGCTCTATGTTGTGTTACATTTAAAATTCATGCTACAACTGATTGACTGTAGTCAAGACTAGGCTTTTGATAGATTCATTGTGGCTGTCGTTTACTCTTAATCCCGGTTGTTCAATTTCATTAACTATTCTTACTGATTGTATCCAGCGGTAAAGACGCTCTTTAAAATATGACAGCCTACTGTATCGCACTTAGCATTTACTGCTGCGCATCCGTTTTTATTTTTCAGGCTTGGAAAACATTAAGAAAACTTCCTATCCTAAACTACCGAAATATCTTCTGAAAAAGTCGGACGAGCTACATAGTTGAGTCAGAATTTATAAATTGTAACCAGCGACAAAGTTTTTCTTTAATGATTCTAAAGTTTCGAATACTGCTTAAATCGCAAGCATCATGTCTATTACTTTCGGTAATCTCAAATTTTCTTCTTTAGCAATAAAATCAGTAAATTGAGCAAACTAGGAAACTGTTGTAGTGTTTTGTCAATTCATCAACATAAAAAAAAGGATGCACCAAGAAGTATCGGCACCTTAAAATTCAGAGCATGATAAAATTATTGGTGGCCAGCCACAAGGAAATGCAGTCATGTAACTTTTTACTACTATTATTTTTTCAAAAAAAAAAAATGAAAACACATTTTTCTACTTTGAACATATTATAAAAGCGACACATAATGGCTGTTGAAGAAAAGAAGCGTAAACACAAGGACAAGTCCGAAAAGAGTAGTAAAAAAAAGCATAAAAAGATCACTCAAATTGAAACACCTGGCTCGCCTGCCGCCGCTTCTGTTGTTTCTGTCAGCACAAGCAACAGTTCCTTTTCCGACATGGTTGTGCAGCTTTATATTCATTTGGCACCCATGTGGGCAGGTAAAACAATGGAAGGCATTCATGAACAACTCAATGCCTTTTTAATGAAGTAAGCATTTGCTTAATTTGTTTTATGCTGTCAGGATACTAATTTTTACGTGTATGAAACTTAAAAAGATATGTGCCAGAAGTTGACGGTATTGTATTGGCTCACTCTGATGTAAAGTTGTTGACAGAAAAGGGTAAAGTTCTTTACGATTCACCTTTTTGTCACTTCTTTATTAGTGTTAAATTATTAGTATGGAAACCCAAAAAAGGAACAAAGCTTGGTGAGTGGAAGTCATAGCAACAAATTTATAATAAATATTGGTATTATTACTAATTTAGAAAACGTATATATATTTAGTTGGTCGCATTAATTTACAATCAGAAGATCATATTGGTTTGTTAATTTATGGCACTTTTAACGCATCTATTCCAAAGTCTCGTATACCTCCTGCTGTTTATGAATGGAAAAAGGGAGAGGAAGAAGTGGTTGAAGCATTATCAAATACATATGGAGATGATGCGCCAGAAACGGAAGAGGAGGAAGCAGAAGCAGAAACAGAAGAAGCAGAAGTAGAAGATAGTCAAGGAAATGAAGAACAAACTAAACCCACCCAGTATGGTGAATGGGTACTTAAATCAACTGGTGCTAGCATTGGCGGTGAAGATGGTACACTCGAATTTAATGTCATGGAGTAAGTAGCATTAATTCTTGAACTATTATATTTATTTACTTGATTATTCATTTATTAACTTGGATTATTTAATAATAGTATTATTGAGGCAAATGATATTTTGACAGTAACTGGATCTCTTTAGATATTTGTATATTGATTTACGCAAATCGCGAAAAAAAAAAAGAAAAAAAAATAACGAAACATACACACTAGAACAAGTAAAATCCCCCTCACCCTTTAAATACATATATATAAACGTCATTTCAAGTATAAAGTAAATTATTGTGATTTTTTTGATGTTATAATCATAGGATTGGAACTATAGTTTTTTTTTTTTTTTTTTTTTTTTTTTT
>VCJA01005179.1:16803-44045 GCA_024139275.1 Backusella macrospora
CTCTTAAAGTAGCCAGCATTTGTTGATAATCCTCACTTTTTGGACTTGATCTCTTCATGGGTTCTTCTTGGCCTGGTGATGGCAAGACATTATCGATCTTGAAATGATGATGTTCCAGTCTAGCAACTCGCTTACCAATTTGTTCTAATACCTGTTCGCACTGAGCAAACTTTTCTGACTGAGATTCACTGATCTGATTTTTCACCATTCCTTCCATAGTATGTGTCAAGGTCTGTAGGCTTTTGATCAATGTAGATGATCGTCTAATTTGATCATCTAGAGTCGATTTCAAGTTTCGAGTTGCCTCAATTGTATCGAATAATTGTTCAAAAGGCTGCAAATATTGTTGTCGAGGAACATCACTCTTTACTTTTACTACAGGTGGATGTTGAGAGGGTACAATAGGTGTAGCAAATGTATGCCTTTGAAAAGGAGTTTTAGCTAACGTAGCAGATGCAGGAGGCACTGTTTGAATAAATACTGGCTTTTGGGCTATTTTTTTTTGTAGATACATATTATTGATTAACATTATTTAATAATGAAAATCGGAAATGGAAACAATAATATACCTAAATTAGACTTTGATGGCGCTGGTTTTGGGAAATTAGAGTTAAGCGGTGCTGATCTTATACCTAGTGGTTGTTGATGATACGAAGGTGCAAAAATAGTTAAGTTACGAGAGTTTTTATTAAGACCTTTGTCTGCATCAATGCATTGGCGCTTATTGGGTCGTTCAGGATCAAATATACTAATCACAACCGGGTTATTCCAAAAGAACAAAATAAAAATAAAAGTAAATAAAATAAAATAAAGTACCTTGATTGGTGCTGGTTCTGTTGCTGTTTTAATTCATGGTTATTTAATAGTACTTTATCCAATGCCATTAGATGCCTCGTTTCAGATTTCATTTTTTCATTACTATTAAGCTTTTCGAATGGTAAAGGTACAAATTCCCAAATATGCTCTTCTTTAGGTGCCCTTTTGAAATTAGGAAATGTCTCAAGTATCACATCAGCCAAACCTGCGCTGTAGTCTTCTGACTTTAATTTACACATCTCGGCTAATAAGTAGCGGTTATTTTCAAGTGCTAGATTAGCCAAAGACTGTGTATCCAAATAAACATCTTCTTGGTCACGATAATATTCTGTGATATTTACATTGTGCAAATTAAATAATGGCTTTATATCAGATAGACGATATAGTAATGTTTCTGATTCGGGCAAGCGAAATAATATCAATGGCTTATTACGACTAGAATAGCGACCTAATAATTGACTTTGTACTTTCATTATATACTACTATTATTATTGTTATTACTATTAAGTTTATTTAATCCCAATTTTTAATTTTATAAATATCTTAAAAAAAGGAAATATATAAAAGGGGAAAAAAAATGTTTATTCATTTATTTATAATTCATAGCTTTTTAAGACACAGCCCTCCATTTTGTCAACAGGGGCACGTTTCCCAGTCCAAATTTCAAATTGAGCAATACCCTGAGAAATAAGGATTTCTACTCCTTCTATACAAGACCATCCCTTGGATTCGGCCTGGAGCAATAGCTTGGTTCTACGAGGTTTGTAAGCCATCTCACATAAGATACCTTTTATGCCACCATACATGGCGTCAGGAAGTTCAACAGAAGAACTGGAGGGCACAGTTGAAATAATGATACTTGGTTCGATATTATCATCAAGAGACTCCAATACATTTATGTTAATGAGATTCCCAAATGATTGTTTCAATAGATAAGCTCTGGAGGCTGTACGGTTCCATATATAGACCTTTTTAACACCCAATTTATAGAGAGCATATAAAGCAGCTCTGGCAGTACCACCAGCACCAATTACTAAAGCCTTTTCTGGAGGTAAGCTTGGGTCAAACATTAATGGTTCAATTCGTTCCTTTATACCGATGTGATCTGTATTATCACCAACCAAAACTCTTTTGAATTTGCCATCTACAAATTCATCTCGAGCAGTAATAATGTTGACTGAACCAATAATTTTAGCAATTTCAGAGATTTCATCCAGGTATTTCATGACAGATTCCTTATGTGGGATAGTAACGGAGGCGCCATGAAAGTTGGGATTATTCAACAATGTGTCTTCTGCATAATCCACCATGGCACATTCAAGCAATTTGTAGCTATGAGGTAAACCTAAGACCCTGAATCCAGTATTATGAAGATTTGGACTCACTGAATGCTGAATAGGTGTACCAATTAAACAGTATTCTTTAGCAGGTAAGAGGCCCATCAAGTGACGTGCCTTATGAATGTCACTTAGGGATATTTGACCAGGAGCCGCCTTACTGGGAAGTGAAGGATGAAATATGGGTGTCATGAAATCATTCAAAATGCGAGATAATTGCCCAACTTCGCCCATATTAATAGCTATCAGGGGTTTGCCATTTATTTTTGAACGACGAAACGTTTCCAGTGTCATGTTGTTCTCCATGTTTTTTGCAGTACCAACCAACTTGATTATATCACCATAAGCATGACCCAGCTTATGCTTATACTCGATTTCATTACCATCCCAGGGTGTGTGACCCAAAAGATCATGCCAAGAAGAAATAATTTGAGATTCTCCTTTCTGAAAAACAAGCTGCTTGATAGTACTTGGACTCCAAGTCATTTCAACATCAACATATTCGCAACCCCAACGCTGACCCCATTTGAGAAGTTCAAACATACCCTCTTCATCATCGTCAGAAAAAGCACCAGCTTGACCTTTTGAGCGGACAGTGTAGACAACAGGTAAATTGACATAACGACGCAAAATAGCTAATTGTTCACCGACATACTCTCTAAAAAACTCATTACCTTCAGGGCTCTGTAGCAGATCCACTCTCAATTCAACTGCATCAGCGCCTTCACATATCTCAGATAAACGATCAGAAATTGTTCTCATATCTTTAACAGTAAGAGATACAAAACTAGTGGGAGATTTTCTTTCAGATAAATTTATCTTTTTACGACCACAAATGAAGAAAAGGAACCGTTGCAAATCATTCTTGACAGTTACCCAATCAGCAGGAGAGGCTTGACATTTTTCAGTCAAATGTTTTACATAGGCTATAAATTCGTAATTACACACTTCTTTGTACCAGGAACGACGACGGCGCCACACGTTAATCATATCTTCACCATATACTGGTCTTTTACTATCTCTTGTTAAAAATTGAATAACCTGGTCCATATCACGCACTAAATGGAGTACTTTTCCACCTTGCTTTACATGCTCCTTTAAAACTTCTCGGGATTCACTTGTTTCTACAATTCCACCTCCACAAGACACAACATAGTTAATTCCATAGTCCGAGCCTTTTGATAAAAGTTTTTGAATTGCTTCTGTTTCTTTGTTACGGAACTCTGACCAGCCCCAAGTATTCACAAATTCAAACACAGTTGTTTTTTGGGTAGCTTCAAAGTAGTCGTCAACATCAATAAACTTAAAACCTAATACGTCAGCTGCAAATCTGCCCAAGGTAGATTTTCCTACACCACGCATACCAATGATAACAATAGATTTATGGTGATCTGCAGAGACTGGTTTGATAGTGGATATATCAGCTCCTTGAAGTTGGATTCCCAATTTATGCTCGAGATCATCCCACCAAGTGGGCCAGGTCTTTTCCACGCATTTCTTTTCAGTAATGATAGTACCACCTGGAACAACTGTAGCAAGACAGGAGAAACTCATGGCAACACGATGATCATCATAGCAATGCACACCTTTCTGAGGTGGCTGAAGGGATTGGATATGCTGACCATGAATCTGGATACCGTCAGGCAATTCAGATGCAGTAACGCCAAACTTGGTGAGTTCATGTACCATAGCAGCAATACGATTGCATTCCTTGACACGCTGGTTAGCGATACCTGTGATTCGCGTAATATTTTCGGAATCCTTACTAGCACTTGATGTTACAGCAGCCAATACGGTAGCTGTTAAGAATGCATCTGTCATTGTTTCCATATCAATTTCAGGTAGAGGACGAAGTTGACCAATAGGTGGACCAGTTACTGTAGTGCTTGTCTTTGTTTGAACCACAGTACAACCCATAGGCTCCAATACTTTTACAGCAAAAGAAGCATCACCTTGCAAAGATCCGGATCCAATACTTGTAACAGTACAAGTTGTACCTGTAATAGCAGCGATTGCCAAAGGATAGGTGGCAGAGCTTGCGTCGGATTCCACTTGATAATGCCCAGGATTTTTGTAAACACCTCTTTGGATACGATAGGTATTTTCAGGTAAGCGCTCAACAATGGCACCAAAGGATTCCATCATAGCAATCGTCATATCTATGTAGGGTTGAGAGATCACCTGACCACCGGTTAGAGCCAATTCAATAGGCTCATTAGCATAGGGAGCACATAATAAAATAGAAGAAACATACTGGGAAGAAATAGAAGCTGACAATTCAATGCGACCTCCTTTTAGACCACCATTAGGAGTAACTGCTATAGGTAAGAAATCTACCTTCTCAACCGATTCAATATTAGCACCGTTTTCTTTGAGCGCCTTCAAAAGAGGTGCAATAGGTCTTTGCTTCATACGAGCATTACCAGTCAGTATAGCAGTAACATTATTAGACAAAGCACTTGGAATCAAAGTAAGTACTGTGGTTAAAAATCGAGATGCTGTACCAGCATTACCCACATAAAGCTCTTTATCAGGCACACTTAATCGACCTCCTCCACCCTTAACTACTAATATTTCACCATTATTTTCCCACTCGAAATCGGCGGCACCCAAGTTACGAAGAGATTCCAACATGAATTGAGTATCATCTGAATGAAGAAGATTGCTAATACGAACAGTACCAGTACCGAGAGCAGCCATCAATAAAGCACGGTTGGAAATTGACTTTGATCCAGGTGTGGTTAAGGATACATTCTTATCTGAAGAGTAATTGATAGCAGGTACCACCATCTGCTGAGGAGAAATAACTTTTTCAATGAGTGAATCAGAAATAGACTCCAATTTTGTCTTTCCAATACCAGCTAAGAGAGACAACTGGCTGCCTGCATAATTATGGCTTCTTCTTTCGCGTCTAACAGCGTTCATTATTTCCTTTGTGTTGACGGAAATTGCAATCTCTTTGATCTTTTTCTCCTCAAAACTGACAGGGAGATCATAAGAAGCAAAACAACGAGTCAAACGTCCAACAACAGCTTGATTCAATATACCAAGGTTACGAGCTATCTCTGCTTCTTTCATGCAGCCTAAAGAGAGGCATTCACCACCAAATAAGAAAGGAGAATACGCATTTTTTAAACTTTTTCCAACTGCCTGACCAAAATTAATTGAATTTCCACTGGTAATATTATTTGCTTTATATTCAATACAGTCAATAATAACTTCAAGTAAAATATTTTGAGCGGCTGTAAGACTTTCTTTTGAGTTTGTAGCTATTGGACAAAAACAACATTATTAAATAAACCAGTACACATCTTTCATAATGGACTTGAAAAAAAAAGTTATCTACCTTGATGTGTATCCTTATTTAATACTGAACGGATTAGGTCAACATTATTCTCCAATTTTGTGAATTCTGTCTCGCCTGCAGTGGCCGCTATCTATGTTATAATAATTAGCTGTGTGATTATTTACTCATATATGTAAATATTACCTGTATCAGCTCTGCCATGCCATTTAAGAACTGGCGTTCAGGTAATTTTTGTAATAATGAGATATCCATGTAGGTGCGCTGAGGCTTCCAAATGGTCCCAATCAGGCCTTTTCCAGCAGGTGTATCAATCGTAGTTTGACCGGTGATACCTGAAAAGAAACTAGGCAAAGTAGTAGGAACTTGAACAAAAGGTACACCTCGCATAAAGGTAGAAGCGACAAATCCAACCAGTTCACCAATTTCACCCACTGCAATGAAACAGCTATCTCTAGTGACAGCTTCTGAAAGCAACCAATCTTCGATTTCGGCTTTTGTTTGGCGAGATCTTGAACCTGGCTTCAATACTTTTGATAAGAAGCGGCCATTATTAAACTTGAAACGATCCAGGTGAATAGGATCGTCTGAGATCAATACATAATTAGATGCGGGAATCTCCTTTTGAATATCATGAACAATAAGCTCAGTCAATTGATATCCAAGACAAATCGTTTCTTGTCCGAAGATAGATATCGTATTGATAGAAGCCATTTCAGTAATATAAGAAAAGAACAAGGAACAACCCCTTTTTTTCTACTTTTTTAATTATTAAATGCTGTAAAAAAAATATCAAGAGATAGATTAAAAAGTGTCACAGCATCATTTCACACAGATAAAATGAGTATCGCCGATTGTGGTACAAGCTTACTTCAGGTTTTGGGATTATTGAAAATAAATCTCAAACAAGTAGTTTTATATTTTAAAATAAAAACAATTATATCGGTTTTATCTGTTAAATCAATAAAAAAAAATCGATCTTATTTTTTTAGATATATATATAGTGAGTAACAATAGTAAAAAAATAACAAATTGGTAGTTTATTAACCATACAAGCGGCAAACAGGAGTTTGCTGCTGGAAAACGCGGATAAAAAAAAATAAAGAACTTTAAGCGTGTGAATCAGTTATCATCAGTGCGTTTTTTGTGTAACCTTTGCATTGAGTACTCTAAACAGGAGTTGATGTTTTTATTGTAATGTAAACAAAGATTGTGATTGGACTGATTACTCTTCATTTATTGTGATAAACTTTTTTGAACAAATTAAAGTGCCAAAGCCACTTGAATTTTTGAACAACTTTTCAAATTTGCTAGGATCATTTGAAATTTTTTCAAACTCTAAAACTTTGTAGAGTGTCTATTTTACATAAAATTTCTTCGCCATCGATATCTACTTTTATAAATGTATAAAAATGAACTCCAGTCCGATTAGTTGAGTATGCTTTTGCACGTATAGAGTATTTAACTCCGTAGAATAGTTCAATTTTATAAGTAAAATTCGGACTATCGGGAGCTGCATGATAAACAACAGAGCCCTTGTCATTAAAAAAAAAAAGAGACAAAAGGGAACCTACGGAGCCACCAACTGGACAGAAGGTTAAATGTGCTTTGGTAAGACTTCCAACCGGGCACTCCCTCTTTATTCCTTCAACATCTCCTGTCGATATACAACCATTACAAGGGATAGTACTTGTTTCTGGATATAGTTGGTACGGTGATCTAACTACCGGTATAAAACAAAACAAGTTTCGATGTATAACACTACGTCTTCATGAACAAAACAAAGTCTATAGCGATAATGATCGACAACTGTAAAATAATTTCGATTTTTCTCTGACATACTTACAAAGAAACACTTCAATAAACCATCCAAATCATTGAATTCTCCTTTGATCGGCCAGTTTTTTACCAAATAAAGTCTCTATTTATGTTGGAAGAGTTAATTCTAGCTTTGAATGTATTTTTTCTATACAATAGAAGAATTTGTCAGAACTTGCTCTTATTTACTTGAATAGACATTGATATCATCTCAAAACGACTGAGGCAAAGAAGGACGGACAGAACGTGCTAATATTTCAAACCATTCATCAATAAAACAAGAGGAATGAATGTTGGGTTTAATAGTTGAATTGTATAGTTTGGGCTCAGTGTTAGGAAAACTGTTTTCATTGGTAATCATATGAACAAGGTCGCTTTTTTTTTTGTTTGATTTTATTGCTACTGGAAACATCAACGAGATCGAAGTCATAACTACAAAGTTCAAAGTATTCAGTCTCGTGTTTGCTATCACAATTATTGGCATTGTTACTGATATCAAAACCGCCACCATCAAAAACCAAACTACCATCACATTTGGTTCCACTTAATAATGTATCGTCATATATATCAGTGCTAGCAGAAAATTACCCATTTTCACCATCGACAGTGCTACTGCTTCCATTTTTTACTTGAGTTGGGATAACATCCTCGTCCAGAATATTAATCTCTTTTTTCAAATTGACAACTTTTTCAAAAAGTTTCTCTAGAAGCAAAATCAACTATTCTTCGTTTATCAACTCATCCAATCTTTCATGTTCATTCATCGTCTACTTTGTCTATAATTATTTCTTTGATGTGCTTTCTTACTAGGATTTTCAATTTCTGCTCTGATTTTGTTTGAGATAACCTTAGTCTCTATTAAATTACTGATAAAGTTTTGAGCACTGATATATTTATCATTTTCAATTGCCATGTCAATAAATTCCACATTGCGTATCTCCTCAAAGCTACTTTTAGCTGGTGTAGTGACTTCGAATCTATCGTTATAGATAGGCTCTCTTTCTAAGAAAGAGCTCTGCTGTTGTCTGGGGCTCTACTATTATTTATCTTGTAACAACCTTTGATTGTTTTGTTTGTTTGCCCTTTTTATATGGTTATAGGTTGGTTGAATGCCACCTCGGAAAAAGAAAAAGAAAAAACTCCCTTCAATCTTAGCATATTGAAAAAGATGTGTTAAATTAACTGAAAGAAGTTACTTTTTTCTAATGATAGAATATAAATTACCATGATAGGATTAACCCAATTCTCTCCATACCCTTTAATTTCAAAACAAATGCCGTTTATATGCAGGTATACTTTTTTAACTGTTTTATTATAAAACCAATGGAATGTTCAAGGGCCTTCAAAAAAAGCACTTTTACTATGCGCTTATATAATACAATGGAGTCAGGCTAATATTTTTAATAATAAATAGAATACGTTCAATCATTTATCACTCTCATGCTCTCTAATTACTGAATCTAGGTTTTTGTCTAAATAGGATTGTATATCTTTACGTTTCATTAATATCCAGAAGCTAGTGTAAATGGTTGTATTGTTTTTATATTACCTTTTAACGTCATACTTGATGTCACACATAACATACCTTTTGTCGCACCTTTAGATATATGCTCAGAAACAATAAGCAAGGGTACCTTACCCCACCAGCGTTGGGGTTGTAACTCTGGCAACCATTGACAAAGGCGTCGTGCCATTCGCTTTTTGTTTACCTTTGGATCAAACATTATAAGTCCATTCAAAATATCTTGCTCGTTTAGATCTCTTTGAAATTCACTCGTGTGCTCTTTATAAAGTTTTGTTGCAAACTCTTTTTTAAGGGATTGCTGTGGCGGTTGCTGTTGCTGTGAGATCATGGACTGAACAATGTCCTGATCAGAGGGTAAGACTGGGATCGACATCTTCTCGCAAAGCTGAAAGAGAGATTGAGCTTTAATCCATTCTGAATCAGTTGAGAAAACAGAAGTAATAGGTTGTTCATATGCCTTTTGATAAAATTTTAACGAGCAGCTTTTCTTATCATTGCTATCATTATTGTTTTTCAATATTTGTTGCAATTGCTGAAGGGAAGAAGCATTGACTTGCTTTTTAATAGAATCATTGTGGAAGAAATCAGGATGTGTCTGTAGAATTAGTTTTCTTAAATAGGGCTTTAATAATGAAGTTGATCTACTCATTAGAAAAAGATTGCTGACAGAATTAAAAACTATGTGGTTGAAAAAGGTCACAGGCCATCATACTATTTTTTTTGTTTAACCAATAAAAAAAAACGGACCAGAAATTTACTTTCTAAAAAATCAGTATAAAGCGGGTGAAAATTTTCGATATAAAGTAATTAATATGCTGTGTACAAAGTACATAGAAAACTTGTCTTGGTAAATACCAGAAAGCATTAAACTAAGTAAACTACAGTAAAGAAATAAAAGTAATTCTCAATGAATAGCCATAAATCAAACTTTCTCTTATATGTCTGAACAGGATTCAAACATCGATAATATATAAAACTACACATACAATTCGCCTTTATAGGATATTTTTACAGAATAATCAAATAAATCCTTAAATATATGGATTGTTTAAGGAACGCCCCTTAAATATCACACTTTAAGACCTTTTCCGTTGATCCAATACCTGCTCGGAAAATCGTTACTCCTATATGTTCAGCAGATGACATCCTTTAAGGAAAGCGATGAAATCTTTGTTATTCTCGGTCATCTTTTAGAACTCTTGAATTACCTATTATTTTCATAAAAAATGTAAAGAAACAAAAATGCACTACAGGCCTATTTCTTTTTGACACTTTTTTAAGTTTAGCCTCTTTGCGAAATCCAGCATCTCTTTTTTTGGAAAAAAAATCAAATCAAAGGAAACGCACGTGATTATCTTAAAAAAGGAATACTTTTTTCTTAATAAAATGAGACATTCTTTTAAACGAGCATAAATAAAAACAAGCTATTAAAGCACTCTTTTAGTCGAGTTTGATGGGTAAAGATAAGCAACCAGTATATCAGGCCACTCTCAGACAATCCTTGATGGCAGGTGGATTAGCTGGAATTGCTGTTGATACTGCCTTATTCCCATTAGGTAATAACTCTTGTTTTTTTAAAAAAAAAAAGAAAGACAGTTAATAATTCTCATTAAAGACACTATAAAGACACGTTTACAGTCACAAGCAGGCTTTGTGAAATCAGGGGGTTTTCGTGGTATTTATTCTGGGCTATTGTCAGCAGTTGTTGGAAGTGCTCCAAATGGTAAAAAAAAGAAGAAGAAGAAAAAATACGCTTCATAGCACATAGCTATTGCAATACATGACAACTAATTAACAAATGGAAAATATATATATACAAATTAGCCTCGTTATTTTTTGTCACATATGAAGCAGTAAAAAGACTTTCGAGTGCATCGGGTACAGAACCAACACCTCTAACTTTTATGATTGCGGCTACTTGCGGTGAAATTGTAAATGAACCAAGTTGTTTTTACTTTATAACGTGCTAATGTTTAATATGTTTCTAGTCTGCTTGTACAGTACGGGTTCCTACCGATGTTATTAAACAACGTATGCAAATCAAACAATTCACGAAAACTTCTGAAGCATTATCGAGTGTTGTTCGTACAGAAGGAATATTGGGATTTTATAGAGGTTTCTTACCGACTGTTGCAAGAGAGATCCCATTTACGTGCATTCAGTTTCCATTATATGAATATTTTAAAGCAAGATACGGAAAATATAAACAAAGTACAATTGAACCCTATGAAGCAGCAGTGTGTGGTTCAGTGGCTGGAGGCATTGCAGCAGCTATTACAACACCGCTTGATGTTTGTAAAACGCGCATTATGCTGTCATCAAAGGTATAGCATTTAGTTTTTTATTATCCACTTGCTATTTGATCCTAACTAAGCTTAGGTAGAGGGAGGTATAGCTTACACAGGCATCATATCAACAATGAGAAGAATTATACAGGAGGAAGGAGCACGTAAATTGCTGTCGGGAATAGGTCCAAGAGTCATGTGGATATCTCTAGGTGGTGGTGTATTTTTAGGCGTCTACGAAAAAGCATCAAAAACTTTTACAGAATTGCATTTATTGGAATCAAGTGTACAAATAAAATAATAATAACCATAGAATGTTATAAAGCGTATATGTTTATTTGTAGTGTGCATATTGTAAATAATATACATAGATTTATTTTGCGGCAATTTCAGAGCTAAAAAAAATACTTCCAAGTAAAATAAAACAGCTACCTTTTTTGAAAAATAAAATGAAAATAAACAAAATACTCTGATACGTCGTTTTATCAATCAAGATTTAGACCATAATATTCTTCTTCTTCTTCTTCCTCTACTTCTTCGTCCTCTTCATCATCACCATCACCATCATAATCACTATAAGTAGCTTCCTCTTCTTCACTAACATTGATGTCGTCTTCTTGCTCATCGTCTACGTCCATGTAGTCAAAACATACGCTTCTATCTATAAAATCCCATAACTGTTTGTGTGCTAACTGGTTAAATCCATTGATTGACTCCATAAAATCAGGGTTTAGATTCATCCCTATAATATATATATGTTCTCGGTTTCTGGTTGCTCCGATAACTTTATAAAAAGCAGGAGCGTTTTTAGACTTTATAAAAACTACTTAGCTAGTTTATATATATATATATATAATTATCAATGAAAATTTTGATCAGCTACTAAAGGAGGCCAAAGAAACTCTGGAGAATGAAAATAAATCAGAAGGAAGCAAGTCCAGTTTGTGATAGTACGAGTTTTAGCAACAATAAAGTAAATAAATTTATGGAATACAAATAAATGGGACTCTTATAACCTCGTTGTTTATTAAGGAGAAAGAGAGAGCCCATTGTCAAAAGTAAGAAAAGAATTATAGGAAGTTTGAATGATATAAGTTACACAGTAATAGCAGTAATAGCGACATCGATATGGTTCATACCACACAGTTCATAATTTACAAGCATAACAATCATTCATGAACAGATTAAATCTATTGTCGTTCCCTTTGGCCAGCTTTTACGAAGTGACCTTTCTGAAAATACAAGAACTACCATAACTAATAAATTGAACAATGCTATAGAGAAATATTCTGACTTTGCAACGATTTTTTCATTTGTATAACACTGTTGCATCCAGCAAAACCGACAAATAAATTATGTAAATCCACGAGAATTTCAAAATCAAATTCAATATAGCGTAACTCTCAATCCACCTTACGCACCCTAGTGCTACTGAACCAAAACAATTCACATATTACAAAAATTTGTTTTCAATAAGCCATATTCAGGTAATTAATATAGTTAATTTTGGCACAGCAGGAATAACAAAAAAAACAAGAGATGAACACCAGCTTTAGCTAGAGATATAAAACTAATTATTTATGAAAAGCACTTCTAACGTGCAAGGCAATGATTCAAATGACGTATTTCAAGCAGTATCAACCGAAGGAACCGGGGTTAACTTTAACATAATTTTATTAATAAAATGCCAGCTATTTTCACCCGTTACAGTATCAAGTACAGAAAAATCAAAATCAAGTACAGTTAAAGAAGAATGACAGCTTATCTTTGAAAAGGCCAAAGACATAAAATCGACAATAAAAAA
This sequence comes from Backusella macrospora, assembly GCA_024139275.1. Taxonomy (NCBI): domain Eukaryota; kingdom Fungi; phylum Mucoromycota; class Mucoromycetes; order Mucorales; family Backusellaceae; genus Backusella; species Backusella macrospora. Next base: position 29,693 of record VCJA01005179.1, read on the forward strand.
AAGCAGTAGTGGCTCATCTTTTAGTAAAGGTGAATAATATGTATCTAAAACGAAAGAAATGTCATTAAATTATTAACAAAACACTCAATATATTACTCAAAATACACCTCTAATCTTCAGAGGAGAGAAGAAAAAAAAGAGCATAAATCAATCAAACATACAAAATCAAGGGCCTACAAAATATAAGAAGAGATCTTTATTGGATCAATATAAAAAGAAAATATAAGAATATAAAGAAAAAAAGATACAAAAAACACGGAAAACTGAACAGCAAAATATGATCACATCAAGAAGTTAGCTATTGTAAAAAAAGCAACATTAATAAATAGTTTAAAAAAGATATTATATTAACTTTTTTTCTTTTATGTCACAGTCAAAAAGGCGAAAAAGAGAAAAAAGCATTCTCAAAATATGTTGTCGGCAGGATACGAAGATATTGAAGACGCAGTTAATGAAAATAATGAAGTCAATATTTCTGGGATCAAACTTAGAAAAATTAAAATAATCCTCAAGCATTTACTACACTATCGTGAGGATGTGATTATCAGAAGAAAATACATTGATATCAATAATGCTACTGAAAGATAAGCCCAAGTTTGCAAAGTCTTTTTTTCATTTGTAAAACCTTTTATTCCTGAAAAAGAAATGTCTTACACCATTGCAGATCAGCGTCTACTGCTTGATTTATCAAACCAGTTATTTGAGATAATCAACAATAGGAAGCATATCGCTAAGCTGTGCCCAAGACCAGCATCATCCTATCTTTTATGCCTGCCAGTAGATACTGCTCTTTTATATACTTTACTTACTGATTTTGGCCACAAAAACTTTGATCTCACCTGCGAAAATGACGTCCAAATAACAAGTAGTCCATTAGCGCTAAAAAGAAAATTTGAAATGTTTGGGTTTACTTTTGATATGAACTGTGGTTCAAGAAAGCTGACATTCATACATAGAATACTGGTTCGTCCAGGTTTAGTAACATGCATAATCAATGGTGCCTCAACAAAAAATATACAAGATAACCAATCAAAAGATATCAGTGCAAAGAAACCCATTTCATCAGCAATTGGGTCTTTGGAAAAACAGTCAAAAGAAAGAAAGCTTGAGTCTCTAAAGCAAGAAAACAAATAACTGAATAAATCTCTAAAAGCGGAACAAAATAGTTTTAGACTAGACGAACTATACAAAGAAATTAAAGATATTAAAAAAGAGAAATGAACTGGTTGGTTATCTAGCGAAGAGAGAAATGCAAAAAATTATACGACAGAAAAAGAAAGAAAGATGGTAAAAATTCCAGAAACAAGAAACAATATGTTCAAAGCTAAAAGAAAATAGAACAGAACATTATCTTCTTCATGATTTTAGTAGTTATGACTTTGATTTTCCTTCTTCTTCCTCATCTTCTTCTTCTTTTAGTCTTTGTTAATCGATGTTATTTTATTTAGTATGTCGAAACTGAACAGCATGAGTCATCTGTCAAATTAATACCTACTTTTAAACATTTGAGTTGCTTAAACAATGTAGAAAATATTGATATAAACTAAATGTCAGGAAACTTAAACCAAGTTAGGTTCAGTAGAACTGATTATGGAATGAAAACAATATCTGTAACTGTGCCAATATTGTTATAAATGTTTGAAAACCATATCAATCTTTATAATGATGTAAATCCTCAAAGTCAGCTGTAAATAAACGTTTCAGTTTAATAATACTAATAATAAACTAAAAAAAGAAGAAGGATAAAATAATAACTGACAATTATTCCTAGACTCGGATTAAATAGTTCTAAGAAAAGCGAATTTTTTTCCACGTCCAAAGTCATTCAATATAACCTTTAGTCAGGTCAACTATCTATCACTAAAAAATAAGATACGATATAAGACAGAGAGAGAGAAAGATACATAGTTCATATAAGTTAAGTACAGTATATTTTCTATAGTATTAGTAAAATATATATATCAAAAATCGAACAGGAACTATCTCAACTATCTTCAAATACTATATCTGGGGCTACTCTAACGCTAAAAAGGTACTTTCTGGTAATTACATTTGAATTCAAAATTGTATTTTAGACAAGAAAACTAACATAAAAATATAGTCATGCATGAAAGTAAGATGTACTTTAAGATCAACCTATCATTCAAAAAGAGTCAAAAAAAGATAGGAGAACTGTAGAATTGAAAACGAATCAAAGCAAGGATAAAATTACAGCCGAGGAGCGTGGTTTTGTCAAAAACAACTCGAAAAAAAAACCTTCTATTTTTATGCATTGGTAATAAAGGTACGGAGGTTGGTAGTAGAATCAAAGGTTGTAATAGACGTGAAAGTCACTGGATTCAAAAAATCCATGGAAGATACGCGGTAGCAGCAATTACCGACGAGCACAAAACCTCTCAATTATGTATATATTGTTACTCTCCGATTGTACATCCAAAGTGTGAAAATGGAAATATTAATATTGGAACAAGTCGATGCTTAAATCCAGACTGTATCTCGCTTAAGCATGGTCAAGCCACTCAAAACAAAGATCAAATGTCAACTGCCATTATTGGCTTATCAACAATGACGAAGCTATTGTGGTGGTTTCGCAGCCTAAGCTGTTCGAATACCTTTGGGTAGGTAAAAATTATTATACGCTGTATAATTAAAGATAACCGATTATTCTTCTTTAAATATCACCCTCTCGGTATTATGAAAAAAACTCCAATAAAATTAAACTATATGATTAGTTTTATTAAATAATATTCTGTACAAAAGCTCTTTTTTTTTACACGTAAAGCTTAGGATATATTTAGATACCTATTGTTAAAAAAAATTAAAAGTCAGTTTCATATGCACCAATTCTAAAAACAAAAAACACTAACCAGCACCACCAGTAACTTCGAGTGTGTGACCTGTAATGTAAGCAGTCAAGGGAGTGCAGAGAGTCAAAACAGAACCAGCGACCTCATCAGCAGAAGCAGGACGGCCCAAAGGAATAGCAGCATAAGGGTTGGCTCTGGCACCAGTGTTGTTACCAGTTGGGATACCCAAAATAACCTTTTTACCATCAACTTCAATAGAAGCACCAGATTCCTTAGCACGAGTAAGACGAGTATCAACAAAACCAAAAGCAACAGTGTTGCAGCGAACACCAAAACCTCCCCATTCCTTAGCAATGGTCTTGGTTAAACCAACAACACCAGCCTTGGCAGTGGCATAGTTTGCCTGACCGATGTTACCGTGAATACCAGAAGTAGAAGAGATGTTAACAATAGTCTTGTTCTCACCATCCTTCTTGCGGAGGTACTTGGCAGCAGCACGAATAATCTTGAAGGGAGCAGTGTTGTGGACGGCCAACATGATATCCCATTGTTTGTCGGTGATCTTGTGAATCATACCATCATAGGTGAAACCAGCATTGTTAACAATGTGATTAATTTTGCCATAAGCTTTGACAGTTTCCTCGATCAAACGTTCAGGGAAAGCAGGATCGATAATATCGCCAGGAATGGAGATAGCCTTAAGACCTGAAGCATTGATATCAGCAGCAACCTGATCAGATTTGGCTAGTAAAATAAATGAAAGAGTAATTTTAGCTATTCCTGCAAGTTTCCCACACTTAATAAATAGTAATTACCAGCATCAATATCAGTAACAACAACCAAAGCACCTTCACGGGCGAAGATTTCAGCGCAGCTCTTACCAATACCTTGACTACAAGAGAGAGAAATGATAAATATGATTGGTACACTTTGTTTTTTTTAAAAAAAACCATGATGGTAACGTATTCTTACCCAGAACCGGTAATGATAGCGACTTCGCCAGCCAACATACCTTGAGGATAGTTGCCGGATAAATGACCCTTAATGGTGTTCAAACGATCAGAAGCAGACATAATATTATTTATTAAAATGCGTAAATAAGAAAAAGAAGAAAAAGAAAAAGATATATATATTTAAATAAATAAAAAAAATAGACTTTGCATATAAATATAGGTAGCGTAAGCAGGAATTCAAAAGGGAAAACACCGACCCGTAGCAGTCATAAAAGTTCTTCGTGTGAAAAATGGTTTGTAATATCTATCAACCACTTCAATGAATTCACTCATTTTGCCTTACTAAAAAGTAACTTTTTTATTTTTTTATTTTTTTATTTTTACCATGTTTTATCATGATATCCCTTTAAACAATTTCTATATAACAACTTAAATGGGACTATACCAGTCAATTCCTTTATTTTTATCAGAATTTATTATGCTTAATCGCCAAGGTTTAGTGATAACTGAACCAGGTTGATTAAAATTACACCCTGTCAGTAAAAAAAAAAAAGACATGTTCAAACCATTGCTTTAATTAGAGGATAATAGTGAGAAGTGAGGTAAGAAAAGCGCGACGAAACAAATAAAAAAATCTTATTTTTAACTCTGTTTCTCTTTAAACTATTCAAAGGTTGGATAGTATCATATTTAGTTAAAAGCCAAATTATATTCCAAATATTTACTATTGAAATTTTGTAAGACAAAATGTACATTAAATGAGAATTCGTGGGTTCCCACCCAGTCTTTAATATATTAATCAACTTGCACTAAACTTTCTCAGGCTCTTTAAGCCTCACTTGTATATTTGAATATTGTGTTGGAGTTCCTTGAGAAATACATCATTATAATACAAATTAAATGACACGAGTGGTGTTATTTAGTATGAGTTTAATCGAAATGCTGAAATACATGATGAAAAGAAATGATTTTAATATATATCGAGAAAAGGCCGACTTAATGAATGAGTATGTTGTACTACTTTGAATTACCGCGTGTAAGCACTCGGTTAAATAGTATTCCCGTCAAATATACAATATATGCTAGCGTTTTGACTTCAAAAGAAAGAAAACTTATACTTGCTTTATGCCTACATAAAAATCAACCAGATATAATATATATGAATATATATGAATATATACATAAGTTTGGTCTTAAACGACTACTTTAAAGGCTGGTACAAATATTTTTACAGTAGAGAAAAGATCCGCTTGTTTACAATATAAAGAAAAAACTACTGAAAGTTTATATAATACGCTTCAAGCTTTATGGATACATATTTCTGGAAATATTATGTCATCTGCTTTATAGAAAAAATAGAAACGAACAAAAACTTAACAATTTCATTCAAGATCCTGAGACTCAGTTCTTAGTTTTCAAAATTAAACATAACGAGCATATCCTCTTTTCATCTGCAAAATAGTGATATGTTGAAATGGTATCAGGTAGTAAAACATACAAAGTTTGATATTAATGAACTTATCGAAATTTTACGCATGTATATATTATATCTAGCATATGCTAGAAAAATAGAGGTCAATAGATAGAACTAGAACACTTCCTGTTGAAACTATTTAGCATTAAAGTGTTAGATAGAGGCATATAAAGTTTATTCTCGCTTCCAAGCGCATATTTGTCATAATCGGGGAATCCATTTTCTGTGGTAGCATGTCTATTATACTTGAATATAATTTCTTTAACTATTGATTTTAACTGGCTCGGCTATTTTCTAATAGTATCAAAATGTTCAGTGATTACCATGTCTTCTTAGCCTAGCACTTCAAAACGTAATATTGACTTTGATGAACCCATCTTATTTTCTTTATGTATTTTAACTTAATATATAAGGATATTTAAATGCTTTTTTTTTGCCAAGATTTTGACACATTAACTTTAAGGATTTACCTTAAAAAGTCTGCTTCAGAATATTATTACTTTCGATTCCTTGATTTCCTCTTAGTTTAATTACTAAGACACGAAGGTTCATGCATGATGGATCAAATTATATTGTTGACACCCATTATTGACTGCTGTTTATAGCTTGCTGCATAGTTATATCCCTAGTTATAATTGAGTATGCCTACGATGAAATAATTGAGGGAGATAAATTTGTAATCGTGCTGCCAAAACATAATGACTTTTGTACATATTCGCGAAACATCTGAGCACTGATTTACTTCGGCGATTAATATATTTTTTTCCAATATCAACTTATCAACATTCAGCTATTATTATTTGCATTAACCTTTGTTTTTTGATGCAGGATGATAGTCTCAGAGTATTGCTACTGTCTATACTCAAAAGATTATTGTGGCCGCCTGTGACTGTTTGGTCTTTTTTGAGTTCAAATGAGTCAGATAGCGGAGTATAAACGATGTCTACTTTTGACACTACTTTGCAGTTTATTATATTTCCCTCTTTCCTTCCCTTCGTCCTTATTACTAAAATGGAGCCCCGAACAGCAGAGATCAACAGAAAAACAAACGAAACTGATATTAAAATCGGTCTTAATTTGGACGACAATCTTGATCAAAAGATCAACATTGACACCGGCATTGGTTTTCTTGACCATGTACGATTAAGTTTATCTAAGTTGTAATTCTGAGTTGATTTTTGACATGGATTATTATCAATTTAGATGCTCCATGCATTAGCTAAACATGGTGGTTGGTCTTTGAATGTAAGTTGTAAAGGCGATCTTCACATTGACGATCATCACACTGCTGAAGACGTAGGAATTGCTCTTGGTATGGCCTTTAAGAAAGCACTCGGTACCCCTCGCGGTATCAAACGTTTTGGCTCTGCATTTTGCCCGCTTGATGAGGTAAACAGTTGAAGAGATGTATAGATATATTTATAATATATTTACCAACCATTACTGTGATATTATAGGCACTTTCAAGAAGTGTTGTGGATATTTCAGGAAGGCCCTTTGCTGATATTAATCTAGATTTAAAGCGTGAAAAAATTGGACAATTATCAACTGAGATGATACCACACGTATTGGAATCGTTTGCGTTTGCAGCTGGTATTACACTACACGTCGATGTACTTAAGGGAAAGAACGATCATCACAAGTAAGTAGTATAGCTTAAGTTAAAATTATTTAGCCACAAATAAATATAAAAACAATTTCTAGGGCCGAGTCTGCCTTCAAATCTCTGGCTGTGGCAATCAAAGATGCGGTGTCACGAACAGGTACAAATGATGTGCCATCCACAAAGGGTGTTTTATAAACAATAAAATATTATTATCACTATGTTTTCCTAACTTTTTTGCTGTTTTTCAATTTATTTTTATTATTTTACATTCTTCTTTTATCTTCCTCTTCATTTTTTTTTTTTTGCTATTTATATCTTTCCATATTCTTTTTAAATGACAAAAGAAGTACACTCACGGCTGAAAAGCCAGTCTCTTAGTTCAAATAATCAAAAGATAAACAAGAATAATGAGCTGAAAAATTGGACTCGGCGGGTACTTGATAACGAATTAGGTAATATATAAAGCTGACCCATTTCTTTCATTTCACTAATGGTCCTGCAGAAATATCTGGTTTCATTATACTTTGTATTATAAGCTGTTACTATATCGGTCATCCTATTGCTAGCAAATGCTTGAAAATAGCATACCAAGTCGAAGCTAGTGGTTATGAGAAAGGACCGGATGATATTTTCTTTGTAGGCTATTGGGTAGTCCTATTTACATTTTTGCGTGTAGCTACCATGAAGTTTATTTTTCACCCTGTAGCTAGGTTTTGTGGTGTAAGACCATTTGGTAAAAGAGAACGCTTTGCTGAACAGAGCTGGGGTTTTAGCTACTATGCTTTCTTTTGGTCATTTGGTATGGTAAGTTTAAGTTAGGGGTGGGAGGAATTAAGCCTAAAAAAATAGGGGGAAAAAAAACGAAGGGGCTGGAATATGAAAACTGTTAACGTCATTTAACTGTTAGTACATTATGTATAACAGTCCTCATTGGTTCAACACTTCAGAGTTTTGGATTGATTATCCTCATAACCTAATTTCAAGACAAATGAAAACGTATTATCTTATTCAAACAGCTTTCTGGATTCAGCAATTATATACAATTCAAATGGAAAAGAAAAGAAGTGACTATATTCCAATGCTTTCCCATCATTTCATAACTATCATTTTACTTGTATCAAGCTATTACACAAACTTTACTCGCATCGGAAATGCCGTTCTGTGTTGCACTGATTTTTCGGATATACTTCTCTCTGTAAGTTTGTTTTATCTATTGTTGAAAAAGAATATTACTCAATTGAATAATTGGTTGAACGAATGGATAGCTTGCAAAAATGTTAAAGTACCTCAATCTAACCATCCTTTGTGATGCGATGTTTGGCCTTTTTTCTCTCTCTTGGCCGATTACCCGACACATTTTGTTTTCAATGATTATCTGGTCTACTGCAGGTTAGTTCGGCACAATGGGTAAATTAAGGGCATATTTAAGGGTTTTGTTTATCATCTTATACAGTACAAATGCTTATACATATATACATATTAGTTGAACCCTCTCGATATTTAGATATGAAATGGGAACCAGAAAAAGGGAAATATTTTACAGCGCTAACACAAAAGATATACATCTTTTTATTTCTCTCCTTAAATGCAATTATGTTTTATTGGTTTTCTTTGATTGTAAAGGTGATTTTCCGTGTATTGCGGGGTAAAAATGCAGAAGATGACCGTAGTGATGAAGAGGAAGAGGAGGATGAATCAGAGTATGTAATATTGGTATGGTTGATAAAAATAACTCGATTTCTAATTCAATATGTTTTAGAACTAATAATCCGGAAAAATTCAATGAACGTATTTGATACGTTTTATCAATGATGTATCTCTTATTTCAACAAAATATAATACAAGGGGTATAGCCTTCTTACTATTAGGTCCAGTCCTTATTATATATTATCTAACGTGAATAAAAAAGGCTAGCTTGTTTGTTTGTTTGCAAAAATAAATAAATAAGTGATGAAACAAAAATAATGGATGATATCAAATTAAAATTATGTCTATCATAAAATATGAATATATACTCCATGATTATCAACAGTATCAATCTCTGTTATAATAGTAAAATATTATTTTCACTAAGAGTTTAGAAAACATTACCACCAGGAGTTTTTTTAAAAACATTCACTTGTACCCTTTTATGGGTAAAAAAAATCAGTATAATCTTATATCGGTTATGTTTTATGAATACAATACTACTGAAACTAACGTTATTTGATACAAAAACAGTAATTTTATTACTTTTTTATTATGAAAAATAATGGTTGATATCTATGAATATTATGATTGAACTTGAATGTTAGAGTATATGAATGGAATGGATTGTATGCAATTTAACGGTTTTCAGAAGAAGCAACCAAGAGTTCGAGTTCACGAGGAGCATCGAAGCGAGGCATGATGAGTTCGAGGAAGTGGATCTTATCAGGACTGGCTTGGATATCTTTCATGGCAGATTCAAATTGATCACGGGTCTCGACCTTACTTTCGATACCAACTTTGGAGCAACCCTCCTTGATGTTACGTTCGAGGTGGGCACCAAAGAAATCAAGAGCCTTGCTGTATTGCCACATCTGGAAGTTGTTATAAGCACGGTGAGGACCGTGGATAAGCTTCTCAATGAGGTAACCGTCGTTGTTCAAAAGGAATATTACCGGGGTAATACCGTGGTGGAGGTAGACAGAGATTTCTTGAGCAGTCAATTGGAAAGAACCGTCACCAACGAAAAGGTAGACACGACGCTTACGGTCGGCAAGAGCGGCACCGAGAGCGGCACCAACGGTGTAACCAATGGAGCCCCAGAGGAATTGAGTGATGAAGGTAGTACCCTTAGGGCAAGACATGTTGAAAGAAGCGAATTCGGAAGTACCGGTTTCAGCACAGACAATAGCGTTCTCATCCATAAATTCAGGGACCTTGTTCCAGAGGTAGTTCTGGGTGATTTCAGTACCTTCTTGGATGGCAAGAGGCTTATCACGGGGACCCAAGTTGAAGGTACGGGGTTCCTTGGGAAGAGCCTGAGTCAAGAGAGGGACGAATTCTTGCATACCGACCTTTTGGTATTCAGCACAGAAAACAATAGTGGAGAAAGAGTGAAGAGTGATGGTCTTGGAACGATCAAGAGAATAAGAGAAGTTACCAGTGTTGAAATCAGACTTGATAGAACCAACTTCAATTATCAAATCAGCCTGCTTTATTTCCTTATCAATACCTTCCAGAGTAATGTTACCAGAGTAACAACCTCGGTAAGATTCAAGGGACTCATCAACGGCACCCTTACCCATAGGGGCAACATACGTAGGGAAACCAGAGCGGGTAACGAATTCTTGAACAACATCAGTGCACTTCTGACGGAGGACACAGCCATCAACAACAATGACAGGATGCTGAGCCTTAGCAATAGCATCAGTGATAATTCTGAGGGCAATTTCCTGAACTTGAGCAGGGTTCTTGGGAAGAGAGAGGTTAAGAGGTTTGATCTCGGCGACGTCAACCATGGCGTGGATCAAATCAATAGGGATACCAATGTAACCAGTACGCTTCTTGAGGAAGGATTGAGAGATAACGCGATCGATTTCAGCAATAGCGTTATTGACTTGCAAGTGAGAAGAGGCGCAAGAGATCATCTCGGACATCTTATAGAAGACATCGAAGTCACCATTACCGAGAGTGTGATGGAGCATAGCCTTGCTTTCCTGAGACTTGGTGGAGGGAGTACCAACAATGTGGATGACGGGGAGCATCTCGGAGTAGGAACCGGCAAGACCGTTAACGGCAGAAAGTTCACCGACACCAAAGGTGGTGACAACGGCACCAGCACCTCTAATACGAGCATAACCATCAGCAGCATAGGAGGCGTTCAACTCGTTAGCGTTGTTACCCCAGACGGTTTCGGGATCATCTTCAATCATATCCAATAGAGGCTACAACGAAATAAAGGTTAATAAGCGTATGCAAAATAAATGATTGCACATTGTTATACTTTACCATGTTGTAATCGCCAGGAACACCGAAGATATATTCGATGTTAATCTCCTTGAGACGGTTGATAAGATGCTGACCGATTTCAATTTGCATGGTTAATTAGTTGGAAAATTTTTGAATAAAAGAAAACTGAATGCTGAACGAAAGGTCACCAAGGATCGTCGTCTTTTATACCTTTATATTATCATCTTCATCAATTCTAATGAGCGACAAAATGTCTCATTCGTAAAGTCGCTATTTTAATCAATTTTTTTTTAGTCATAGGCAGCTTTTTCTATTAAAATGGCCTAATGTATTTTTGTACGGACCGATACTCTACTACTATTAATGTATTGAATATATTAATATAAATCCAATTGCCACCTTGAATTCAAGACTCTTGTCTCTATTTGTTGGTATATAATTAATGAAATATACACATAAACGTATACTTTTTATAACATCAAAGTATTAAGTGAATTGAAAACAAGTAAAAATTCCACCGTTGCGCTTTATCATACGGGATCTCTATCTAACCAACCAAATATTATAGCTTGACAAAATAAGTAATTTGACAGTTGCGGTCTCATTTTTTTTTCCTACAAGTTTTACAACATTAAAGACCAGCTTTCAATTTAATAATGAGGATTTATCCAAATTATTAGTTATATCTCGCATAGCATTATAAATCGATATAAAAAAAATAAAGCTACATTTATGTTGCTATATCAATACTAATTGCTTCATCAGTTTAAATACTTTTTAAGTATTACATTCATATCTATACACTACAAGAGGTGTTAGTTCCATATATGGAACTAACACTTCTTGTAGTGTAATGAAATTCCAGAACAGATAAAACGAGAACACGAAAAAAAAACCTGTATAAAAACAAAAAAAAACGTGATGATCTGATATTAGATGGAGTTTTTAGGATGAATGGTGAAATCAATTCCAGATCGACTTCTTTAAAAAATGTCTCTGCCTTATTCGAAGGAGATTCAAATTTAGCCAATGGTTCTCTGCCTTTGTATTGAAATCTGATCCGTTGAATAAATAAAAAAAAGCTGTAAGCGGAATTAATAAATACCATGCCTCAAAGAAGCCCAATGCTATATATCATCGTTTCTTATTAAGTAACTTTTATGTATTTATTTATACTTACATTAATTACTTACTTGTTTGATTCATTTTCAAACGATTAAATGAAAATAAATAAAGTATACTAGATATAATAAATCTTAAACGTGCTAAGATTTAAGATTAAAGATCTTCTAGTTATAAAAGTTTCACTGGGATGAAATCAGAATCGATAAGCTTACTTAAATCATTTTTTTTATGAATACAATCATTAAAGCGCCTTTTTTCAGAAAAAAAAGGGAAAAAAAAGTTTAGTAATTATTTCTGAATTTTTCAGATAAAAAAAGGGGAGATTTCATCATGCTTGAATGGTATCTTCTTAACCAGAGAAAATAACTGTACTTTATCCATCACAAACAGTTAATAATTGATATAATTGCATGAAAAGATGGTCTTTGGCTTTTCCTCTCATTTTAACTTCAGCATATTTGTCTTGATTAGTTTCAGTTTCATTACTTAGAGAACTCCTGTTAAATATAAGGGATGCGTCAACTTCTTGTTTTTATCTTTACTTTAAATTACATCGCACATCCTAAATAAATCAGGGGTAAATAAATAAAGCAAAGAGATTTAGGTTATATTTCACATAATGGTTTATTATATTCATACGAACTTTGGTTTAAGTAATACGATGAACAAGATTAAAAGTATATGACAAACAATTTTATACAGCTTCTTATTATAAGCTTTTATTTTTATATTTAATACAAAATAAAGTCGCAAATAATATGACAAGAACTAACAATTAACGAAAAAACTATATATAAGTCCCACTATGACATATGCATATTTTTCTCTCTCTAATCTACTCTGGAAAAACAAACCCCATTATTATTTTATATTGTAACATAATAATTGCCAATTAATTAGTACAAGCAATGAGAGAGTAATAATATGGTGTCAAAAAGGAATGTTTTGGACTTCATTTTATCGGGTGGAATTGGAATTAAGACCTGCAAGCCTTCATAATCAATTTTGGTGTATATAATTTTCACTAATATTAGCGATTGCTGCGGATTATGCTAGCTTAATGTAAAAACACTCTTTCTAAACGCTTGAGAAATATAGCAACTTATTCCTACTTTATAAGTCTTTAAACTACGGGTAAAAATGTATACCATACTATCAATTACAGATAACAGTTGTATCGCTATCTTTCAGGTACAATGTTATTTTTGGTTATCAATCATTCTTTTTCTTAGTTTATACATAATAATAATTCTTTATGAAACTCCACATTGAATAAAATCGCAATATATTTTCAATGATCTTTCATATCTTATTATTGACAGAAGTTATTTGGTATAATTACACCTGTTATGTTTGAGTATATTTGATGGAATTATTTATAAGGCAAAAAGTGCAAATAATAGAATAACAATAATGAACTTACAATAAAATAACCCAAATTTCATCAAACTAGAAAAAAAATGATCAGAAAATAATAAACTACTTGAACTTACACAGATAAAAATACCATTCGTATAAATATATAGAAAATATAAACATCTCTTTCTACATTTATTTATTTAATATTCAAATATAGACGTAAAATATATATTAAACAAAAGAATGGAAATCACCAATAGTACCAATAGATAATGTGTACCATAACAAGTTTTATATAAGAGTAGCTAAATTATATAAAACATGGGACAGGTTGTTAGATAACACATCATAGTAATATTATTGAGAAGTACTGTAAGACAAGAAGGGCCTCCAGTGAAATTAATCGCCTCAGTTGTCGGAATATTAGCCACCTACCGATAATTTTTTATATTAAAACTCATTTATAACTATCGGGTGTTAGACACCAACGTTAAAGTATCAATTTACTTCCAGTTTATTTTATACATTATAATTTGTTTGCACTTCATTGTAATTTATCAAGGGTTATATATTTAATTCAACTCGATATATATTGTTACACAAGAACAATGATATATTATGTATTTCATATGTTCATAACATAACCTAGTGATTGAGAGAGCCTTTACTATCAGCATGTGGTATCAATTATCACACTTATAAATAGGGCTAAACTTTTCACCTTCACTGTTGCTCTCTCTCTAGCCTTTTATTATTTTATTTTTAACCTAATAAAATTCTTTAATTTATTCTTGTTAAACCTTTCTTTTTAAATATGATAAATCAGTCGATACAGCACTTTTATCAAAGACCATTTGTTCTTTTAATTTCAAAAAATATAACATCATAAACAAAATGTTGGTTCTTCATGCAAAAATAAAGTGTTGTTTTCTCGATCTAAAATTTCTTTTTTGTAAGAAAGAAAGATTAGTTATTCAATATTATTATAAACTTACGCTCACATTTGAAATTCAAAAATTTCTACCATCCGCCTTTTTTTTTAGCAGATCAGAATACGACCAAAAAAAAAAAAAAAAAAAAAAAAAAAAAAAAA